>LZPO01008860.1:20838-30924 GCA_001675575.1 Neotoma lepida | reverse complement strand
GTATCCTAGGGATATCAACTGAACACGGCATAACAAGATGAAATAAGACTAGGCACAGACTCTCATATCAAGGCTGGGTGAAGCAATCTAGTAGGAGAAGAGTCCTAACAGCAGTCAAGAGTCAGAGACACACCTGCTCCCATTGTTAGGATTCCCCCAGAATCCCCAAGCTAACCAATTATAATATATGTGCAGAGAACCATGNGGGGTCTATGGTTGCTGCTTCAGTCTCTGTGAGTCCCTATGTGCCCTGCTTAGTTGATTCTGTGGGACATGTTCTCCTGGTGTCTTTGACCCCTCTGGCTCCTTCAATTCTTCTTCCCCATCTCCCATGGGGGTCCTGGAGCTCCTAGAGAAGAGGCTGGATGGAGGTCTCAAATTTGGGCTCTCTCTGTGTCTAATGTTTGGCTGTGAGTCTCTGTATCTGCTCCCATCAGCTATGGAGAAAAGCTCTCTGATGACAATTGGGCTAGGCACAGATCTATGAGTATAGCAGAATATTATTATAAATTTATTGATTTTTTTTTCTATCCTAGGTCTCTGATTCCTGGTCATCCAGGCAGTGGGCTCCCTCTGCCGGCATGGGCCTCAAATTAGACCAGTCAATGGTTGGTCATCACCATAAGTTGTATGTATCCATTGCCCCTGCCTATCTTGCAAACAGGATAAATTGTAGATCAAANGTTTTGATAAATAGAATAGGTGCCAAACATCCAGTGATTGCTTGCTTGTTTGATGGCTTGTCTGATTCTCCAGTTGTGTCCTTATTTTCCTTAGAGCATTACAATTACAAACTCCTCCTCCCCATCCTCCTTTCTCCCCTCCTTTTCCCCCTCCCCCTCCCCACCACTGTCCTTAGTCTTTTATTATTCCTTTCCCTACTTCTTTAGGTTCTTTTTGGTTTTACCCTTCTCTTTACCAAGTCCTCTTCCCACCCTCTTTCTGTTGTGTAACATTTCTAGAAGAGACATAAAGTTCTATTCATAGAAGATAGGGCAGCCACTACAGAACAAAAAGAAATGACTTCACCCAAACCCAGTTTACTGAAACACTGAATTGATTGAAGGGGGCATGGAGAGGGGCTGAAGCTGGCACCACGATGGAGGGTAGAGTCCCTGACCAGAGGCCAGGAGAGGACATTTGTGAAGGTGCAGTCTCAGTTGTAGTGGAGACTTCAGGATCCTGGAAATGCTAGGACCATAAGAGGACCTGAAAAATAGTAGCAGCTGTGGAATAGAGTCAGTCTGAGCTTGATTAAGCCTTTTTACCCATAGTATTTGGCCCATAATCATTTAACCATAATCTACTACCTCCCTTCTTTAATGAATTTCCAAAATGGCACTTTCTAATGTCTTGACTTCCACTTGTACTCTAAGTTAAACAAACAAAAAACGAATTGAAGCTAAGATTTACATATGAGAGAAAAAAATGAAACTTGTCTTTTGAATCTTAATCTTTTTTACTTTTTACAATCTCATACATTTACCAGCAATTTTCCTGATTCTATTTTTCTTTATGGCTGAGTAATATTCCAGTCTATATGTATGTCACAGACTCCCAATATATTATTATNTTCATAAACATCTAAATTGATTCCATTTCCTAGCAACTGTGAACAGAGTGATGATGATGAACATGGATATGCAAGAATCTCTATACTGAGTAGAGAGTTCTTTGGGTGGTTGCCTAAGAGTTGGAAAGTTGGGTCATGTGCTAGAACATTTCTTTCTTTTCTTTCTTTCTTCCTTCCTTCCTTCCTTCCTTCCTTTCTTCCTTCCTTCCTTCCTTTCTTTCTTTCATTCTTTCTTTCTTTCATTCTTCTTTTCTTGAGAAATCTCGAGAGTGATTTCCAAAGTGATGGTATTAATTTGCACTCTAATCAAGGGATATAAACATTCTCCTNCTTCACATACATGCCAGCATTTGTTGTTTTTGTGTCCTGTGTCCTGATGTGGTCTGTTCAGACTGAGGTAAGATGGAATCAGAAAATAGTTTCTTTCATAAATTTTTAAATGAAATGCCATTGCATCACTTTCACCCTCCTCTTTCCTTCCTCTAACCATTTCCAANGCCCCACANCATACATTCATGTTAATAGTTTCCTGTTCTTCAATTATCATTGTTACGTATATACAAATATATAAATACAATCTGCTGAGTCCGTTTTTGTTGGCTTTATGTACATGGTTTTAGGACAGACTAACCCTATATTTGATAATGAATTAAGGGACTTATACTTAGGAGAGGCGAATTTTCCTTCTTCCAGCAGTCATTAGTTGTCTGTAGCTCTTTGTCTAAGAGTAGAACAACATGAGATTTCCCTCTTCCACAACAACAGTTCTGATATTTCATTTGTTCTGATCTTTTTTATGAGACTGTTTCTCAGAAGACTCCTTGGTATTCTTGCTATGTCTATCCANTCCCTCTTCCAAGATGCTCCCTGAATCATAAATGCAGGAGCTTTGATGGAGATGTATCTATTGATGCTGGGATCCCCACAATCTATTTATCTCTAGACTGTCTAGTTGTTATGCTTGTCTAGCAGAGTGTCATCAGCAGATTCTTCATTTCCTTGATGGCCGGGGATTTTAAAGTGTTTCTTAGCCATTTTTTTGTGCTTGTTTCAAGAATTGTGCATTCAGATACACAGACTATATTTAATTGGGCTGTTTATTTTCTTAATATAGGGCTTTTAGTTCTTTGTATATTCTAGATACTGATCTTTTGTCAGATGAATAAATGGCAACAGTTTTCTACCATTCTATGGGTTGCCTAGCCACTTGCTTCACAGTTTCTTGTGCTGTACACAAGTATTCTAGATTCATGGGAGCCTATTTGTCAGTTGTTGATTTTATTTCCTGTGCTACTGGAATCTTATTCAGAAAGTCCTTATTTGTGCCTGTAAGTTGAAGCATACTCCCTATGTTTCTATTTCGCAATTTCAGGGCATGAGGTCTTATAGTAAGGTACTTTTTCCATTTGGAATTCAGTTTGGTGTGGGTAGAGATAAGGATGTAGTTTAATTCTTCTAATTCAGCTATACANGTATCGAAAGACCATTTTTGATGAAGATTTTTTTTCTCTGATACATATTTTTGGGCCCTGAAATACCAGGTAACTGTAGTTCCCTGGAATTCCATGGGTCCTCAATTCTATTCCATTAATCTACATGTCTACCTCTGTGCTAGTNCTGTGCTGTTTCATTACTTTAGTAATGTAATGGAGTTTGAAATCTGGAATAGGGATACCTCCGACAGTATTCTTTTCCTTCGGGATTGCTTTGGCAATCTTCAGTCTTTGTGTATCTCCATAAAAACTGTTAATTGTTTCTTCTGTGTCTGTAAAAAATGGCCCTAGGATTTAGACTGGGATGGAATTGAATGTGCAGCTTTCTTTGGTAAGATGGCTATGTTTACAAGAGTAATTCATGCCCTTCTCTTTGGTTACAGGATGTTATTTAAAATAAATTTCCCTATATTGGTTGAAAGTTGCTTTCTGTCCTAATATGTAATCATTCAGAGGAAGACCCATGACCCACTGAGATGAATGCACATTCTTGAGTGTTTGAGTAGAATGTTCTGTAGATGTCTCTTAGATCCATTTGAATTATGGTGTCATTTAATTTTTGTTTTTCTCTGTTCGTTTGTTTTGTCCTAGTGATCTGTCTATTGGTGAGAGTAAGATGCTGAANTCACCCACTATCTCTGTTTTCAGATTAATCTTGGCTTTACATCTACGAGTATTTGCTTTATGAAATTTGATGCATTTATATTTGGTATATATGTGTTTAGAATTGTATCATTTTTGAAAAAACAGGAGTCTTCCCAGCACCAGTAAGACTGAGTGGGAGACCAAGATCATAGACTCTATTATGGTGAACAAATATACAATGGGATATGGAAGAAAGAGAGAATGGTTCATGTCCTGTGGAAAGAGGCAGATTGGAAGAGGTGANGGCCATGAGGAGTGGGCTGAGTTAGGTGGCCTGCTTGCAACACAAGGCCATGGTGATCTCTTGGCCTGGGCCACTGCCAAGGGCCATGTCTGGGTCCCTGGCCCCCACCACAGCCATGGTCTGTTTTGAAGTCCTTGGCTCTTGTTACCACTTAAGTTGGAAAGGATAGAGCTGCACAGATTTGGCCCTGCCCCTCACTGGCTGCAACACTAAGGAGAATTAGATCTGCCCCTCACTGGCTTTAGCACTAGAGGGAGTAGGTCCTGCACCTCCTCTGGGTAGGATAACAGAGCTGACCCTGTTGGCAGGGGCATGGGTAAGCTAGCCCTAAGGATGTGAGAGTGGGAGAGCTGGTCCTGCCCCCCTCTTCTGCCACATGGTGGTGTGTGCAAAGGGAAGATGCCCTNGTCCNTTATTCCTCTCCACCTGCAGCAGATGGGAGAGCTGACTCAGCCCCTTACCAGCTGCAGCATTAAGGTGAGCAGACCCTGCACCTCACCTAGGTGACATGATAGAGCTGCCCTTGTTGACAGGGGCATGGGTGAGCTGGCCCAGAGAATGTGAGTGTGGAAGACCCACTCCTCTTCTGCCATACAGGAGATGCCCTCCACTCCATGCATCATCATCTGTGGCAGNTAGGAAAGCTGGCCCTGAGGTCATGAGAACTGGTGAGGTGGTGAGGAACCGCACCAGCTGCAGCACTAGGGAGAGCAGGCCCTCACCTCTCCTGGACAATATAGTAGAGCTGAACCTGCTGACGAGGGTGCAGGTGAGCTGGACCCAAGATCGTGAGCATAGGGGAGTTGGCCCCATTACTTATCTGTCAGACTGCAATATGGGTGGGAGACATACCCACCCTCACTACCTGCCGCAGGCATAAGAACAGGCCCCTGGGTCATGAGAGTGAAGGAACTGGCCCGTCCCCTCAATGGCTGCAGCACTCTGGAGAGCAGGCCCTGCACCTCACCTGAGCAGCACAGTAGTGCTGACCCTGCTGGCAGGGCACAGGTAAGCCAGCCATGAGGTCATGAGAATAGGAGAGCTGGCCCTACACCCCTTGTCTGCTATGTGGTGGCATGGGCAATGGAAACATGCCCTCTCTCCTTGCCCCTTGCCACCTGCAGTGGGTGAGANGGGTGACCCTGCCCCTTGCCAGCTGNAGCACTTTGGAGAGCAGACCAGTACAGTAGAGTTGATACCATTGAAGGGGCACNAGTGAGTTGGCCAAGAACTTGAGATTGAGAGATCTGTCCCCACCCTTTATCTGCCATATAGTGATGTAGGCAAGGGAAAGAAGGCNCCTCTTGCTACCTGTGGCAGGTGGAAGAGTTGTCCCTGAGGTCACAAGAGTGAGAGAGCTGCATCTCTTNGGGGCAACACAGTAGAGCTGGTCCTGGTGGTACAGGTGTGGGCAAACCAGCTCAGAGGATGTGAGAACAAGATAACAGGCCCCATCCATTGCTTCTTACTGCATAAGATGAGCTAGCTCGGGTGATGCTATAGAGCTCACCTTGATGTTGAGGATGAGAAACAGTTGGTGGGCTGACCAATTCAGCAACTACTCAGGCCCTGAAACAGGGCTATGGGTTGGTCCACCCAATATTCACCCCATCTATGATCTGTTGAAGTAGGCAAAGGGACTGGGCAGCCCTGCAGAACCAAAGTTGCAGGATATCTATGACACAGGACCACAACAGGATATCCAAGAGGAGTCCCAATGAGGGCAAAGTATTGATAGTGTAGCAGAAACCAGAGGCCTCAAACCAGACCAATGACTCATTGCAATGAACATTTGTAAGTAAAGATGTATGAACTAAAGGGTATACTGTGTGACTCTGTCACACTTCAGCTTCCACAATGAAGTTTTTCTCTTCTTTTTCCTTTTTATCCTCATCTTTTAAAATTTATTTTGTTTTATCTTGGAGGGGAGGGTACAAGGACAGAGGGCAGACGAGGAGGGACAGGGAAATGAGTGGGATCAAGATGCATGATGTGAAATCCACAAAGAATCAATAAAAAATTAAATTATAAAAAANAATTGTATCATTTTCTTGAAATCTTTCCTTGATGTGTATGAAGAAATCTCTATCTCTTCTATTTTTGCTTTTAGGTCTATTTATCAGATATTAGAATGGCTACACATGCATATTTCTTAGTTCTATTTACTTGGGATAGTTTTTCCATCCTTTTACCCTAAGGTGGTATCTATCTTTGATGGTTAGTTATGTTTCTCAGAGGCAGCAAAAAGCCATGTATTACTACTGCCTAATGTATTTGTCCATGTTTTTTGATTAGAGGAATTGAGATTATTAATATTCAGAATTATGACTCAAAATGTATATTAATTCCTGTCATTTTATTGATTTTATGGTGTTTTCTTAGATTTCTTTTGACTAGTTGTCATGGTTTATTTATCTTCTGTGACTTCTTATGTTGTTTACCCTTGTCACATCTATGAATTCCTCCCAGAATTCTCTGTACCACTGGAGTAGTAGTCAGCAATTTTTAGTCTATTTTTAATCATAGAAAGAATCTATTTCCTCAATTTTAATGGCTACTTTTGTTGGGTATAATAGTATGGGTTGGTAATTGTGATCTTTTAGAACTTAGCATCCATAATTTCAGCTTTTCTGGCTTTAAATGTGCTGATTTTTCCTTTTCTTCTTATTATTTCAAATTTCAAGTATCCTTTCTTCTTTTAGTGGCGGTGTTTACAATATTCAGGATATGAATAAGTTGTATTAAGGTGAGTATGTAATTTTCTTCTNTGGGATAGGTATTGAGGGTCCACAGCCAAGTAGGATTGTTGGTGACAATCTTTACTAGCATCCTATGGTGCTTTCTAGCACTTTGAAAGCCAATTAGAAGGTACTGAACTTCCATGTAAGTCATCATATTATTTCTTCCTTCTTGCACAAAAATATGCAGGATCTTCAGCAATGGGGTCTTACCTAGTTGTTTCATGCAATCAAAAGCAGTGACAAATGCTTTTATCGTTCTGTTAGCCTCTGGAGCCTTCCTGTACAACAAAGAAAAGAGATGTAACCTTCCTCTGGCACTCACGTTTTTATTATGACAATCTAATAGATTCCCTTTCCAACTTAAACACGGTGTCTTTTCTTAAACTCCTTAAATGCTATCTTCATTGTTCTTTTAGATGATTTTTTAAATAAATGTATGAGACAATTAAGAGATAGCATGATGTAATAAAACATTTTTCTTAACGTAAACTGGGCAGAATCTCTAAAGGCTCTCCCCTATCCACTCCAAGCAAGTGAAAGTTAGTTTGATAGCTAGATACTGAAATGAAACATTAACAAGGTNTAATGCCGCATGAAAGGATACAATCANTTATTTCAGTTGTTTTGTCAAAATAGCAATATTGAGTACAGTGGTATGGTTGGGAGACATTTCCTTGGGGAACTGCTGGTGCTATGTGGACACTGCACTTTCTCCCAATCCCTGATATTCTTAGGAGGGCTGGCTATTGCTGCTCTTCTTTGGTTCATCAAGGCTGCCTTGGAACAGGCTTCTCATTTTGGCAGTTTATGAGACAATACTGTAGCTTGGGTCTTTCACTGGTCACATATGGCTTCTAAAAGGGTCCTGGGTTGGGTAAATAACATCTTCCTCCAATATACTTTATACTACATACTTTGGAGTATCAGATGGCTCAGACTTGGTTTCATAACCTAATTCAGGGAGCATGCAACTACTACTACACTAACAAGGCACACCAGTTCTACAACATGGGTAAAGGTAGCCATATCAAGATTGCCTCCCCAACCTGTGGATATTCTACTGTCACAGAGATCAACCTCACTTACACATCTCAGCATTCATTGGAGAGGCCATGCCATCACTCATACCCAACTCACTTTGGTTTTGTTGGTCTCTGTTCAGATGCCAATTGTGCTGTATGAGTTTTCCTGAGGAGACCAGAAAAAAAAAAAAAAGGTCCATTTATCCCAGAAAGTGTACAAACCAATTAAATAATTTTATCAAAGTCTGTATCAGTNCATTAGGGAGTTTACTGGGGTCACTTTCATAAGTATGACTCCAAGAACCCACACTCACATAGGTGACTTATGAGTTTTATGATTTTCTGAATCTTGTAAGTTTCATTTACCTACAGAATACTAGCTTCACTCCAGGAGGGAAAGTGTCAATTTTCACCCCATCCCTTTTTCTCTCCTTCTCTCTCTTGCCTCCTAACATACTATCAGGATCCAATTAAGCTTGTAAACAAAGTAGCCTAATTACATTAAAAATATCAAGNTTGTTTCATTCCAAGAAAAGCAAAGTAACACTCACTTTCATTTTTACAGAATTCTAGCCTGAGAAACAGCTTAGAACTCTGTATGTCAGATGGCTCATTTGCTCCATTTATAAAATGAGACCCAGTGAGCTCAAGCACCACATCTCGGTTCAACAAGAACAGGACATTCACAGGACATTCTAAAGCCTCCCAAACCTGGAGACTATGCCCATCTTAGAAGCTATTTTTTTATATTCACATTTATTGTGCTTTCTAGAGAGGTAAGAAGTCTGGATGTTTTCATCATTTACTATATCTTTATAATCTGCAAATCTAAAAGTAAGTGAATACTTTNTCCTTCATCATTCGGGAAAACACTAATAGTGGATCTGTCTACAAGGAAATGCTATTGAAACATNACAAAAGTAAATCATTCTTTCACTGCTATATCTAAAGTTATGCATAAATTAGTATACNGCACAAAATCAACTTGACTCATTAATGAGTTAACTTTTATTTGGTAACTTGTAGATGTACTGAAACCAACATAATAAGTAGTAAACTTGTAGCTCACCTTTGTCCCTTTGACATTCACAAAATCTGGTACTGGAGTTAATTGGAGGCAAGATCATTCTGCCATGCATTTTTTTTGTGTGTGTGTGGAAACAATAAAAGGCCAAGGAATGGATTCACAAAAAGAATCTGGAAGTGCTGCAGGTCATGTGAAAATGGTATTTACCCAGAACTGCAGATGGTTTTAAATGAGAGGCTCTGAGTTTATCATTGGAATCATGATGACAAGAAGACGACTGAAGTTATTTTTGTGTTAAAGCACTTGCACACATCAGTAAGCGAAGAACTTGAACTTTAGAGCATATTGATTTTAAAATGTACAATGCTCCATACATCAGCGAATTAGACAATGAGCCCAGTCTTTGTTCATGGCAAACACGCTCACTTGGAAGACTGTTATGTGAACAGAGGGCAAGAATCACTTTCAAGTTAAATGGAAATAAAGGTTGCATCTTCCTAAACTTTGATCAGAGAGTCTCCGATGTGACCAATGCTTTTAAATGTGAAATCATCTGAGATTGCATTTGAAGCAGGATTTGCCTCAGCANGTTAGCTACTGAAGGCTTTCTGATTCTGCTATTTACAGGGCCTGCCGCATCTGCATACAACTGGTTTCTACAGTGGCAAGGAGAAAATCTTCCTATGAGAATGTGGCCCAGACCTCCCTCCCAGCTGACAGCAGTTGCCTTGAATGTTAATTTGCTAATTATCACATCTACTGTCTCAAGTGAGTGAAAGTCCTTAAAGGTACCATTTACCTTTAACCTTGGCTGTCACACCACAACCTGCATCTAGAGTGACAAATTATACGACCAGAAATGCATATATCTGAGCAAATATTCAGCTCCTTTTCTGTAATATTTTTTAAGTATTCTTGCTGTNTTCATGGAAACTGTGAGCACAAATTTTAAAAAGCACAGACATTTTTCACCATGTGTAGAAATGGTATTTCACTCAACAATGTTTGAGAGGTTGACTACTTTCACATATACCTATTTGAGCAGACTAGATATTGATCTCAGATCAATATAAGCAAAACAAAACATTCAGGGAATANAATTAGACATTTGAAACACTGTGTCAATGTGATTAAGATAATGGGTAGAAATATAGTAGGGATGTTACCATTTTCTGTTTATTTCAATTATTTACTGTCTATATCAGCTCATAGAACTAAGTGAAAATAGGCAAACAATTTTGTGTAGGTCAATAGCTAAAGCTGATCTATACAATTATTGATGATTTAAAGCCATCATCAGTGATATACGGGGCTACAAGGCATCTTTGTTTTTCTTAAAAA
>LZPO01008860.1:0-14673 GCA_001675575.1 Neotoma lepida | reverse complement strand
CATTCCCATCAGAGTACCACAGTATAGGGCCCTTGCCACTTGAGCTGGAGAGGTAAACTTGTTTGGTTGAGGAGCACAAGGAGAACCTGATCTGCTGGCTGTATGTGGCAAGTCAGGGGATCTTGGAATGTCTTGGGAAGAAGGAAGTTGGAATGTNCCCAGATGAGTGTTTAGATGGACTGTAAGAGAAGGGACAGAAAGTGATCAGGGATGGGTGAAAGTGAGGGATGTAGTCATGTGTAAGAAGAATTCTCTCAAACAACAATTCAAAGGGAGAAAGATTGAATGGTTTGCAAGGCAACAATCATAGATGGAGAAGATCTAAAGGGAAAAGTTGAATTCAATTGAGATGAAATTCCAGGGTAAGTTTGGTTAGTATTGCCTTTAGGGTTCTATTGTTGTGTTCCACCAATGGATGGGATATGAAAATGCCAGGGTATATGTAGAGCCTGAACCAGGCCCTGGATAACTTGAGAGGTAAATTCTGGACCATTATCTGACTGGAAGGAGGGAGGTAGTNTTAAGTGAGAGACTATATTGGANAGTAGACACATAGTGACAGTGATGCCTTTTTCTTTGTGATTGGATAGGCCTCAACACAGCCGGAGAATGATTCATCACAGACTAAAAGAAATGTAAAGCATTTTATCANGGGCATATGGGTAAAGTCAATCTGCCAATTGTAGCCAGGAGGCAGTTCCCAGGCCTAGTAAGTAGGAAAGCCAGGGGGTAGTATAGTGGANGTAGGGTTAGTCCACTGACAAACATTGTACAGTTAGGTTGGGTCCTGAAGAAAGGTCTTATCTACTGAGGTAAGAGTCAGGTGGGTTTGGAGAAAGGATAGAAGGGTTTTAGTATTAAAGTGAAATATTTAATGTAAGTAGTGAATAATGTCCTGTGATGAAGGACAGTTAGGTATGCTGTTATCTGGGCTATGTACTAGGGTAGCCTGGAGAGAAGTAGTGTGAATCCTAAACAATGAAAGAGTAGCTTGACAGGCTGCCATGTTGGTGTGATTATTGCCTCTCATGAGAGGGCAAAAGAGAGGCCTTGAGGAGGTTATGGATACATGAAGAGTTAGTAGTTGAGTTGTGTTTAGAAATCCTCATTCTTTCTAGATGGCCAAGTGTGTTAGCAGGTTATGGAAAGCACATTTGGAGTCTGTATACACTGTTAATGATATATTTTTGGCAATTTGAAAGGCTCTAGTGAAAGCCACCAGTTCTGGTTTTTAAAAATGTAGGCAGAAGTAGCTAGAGAATCCTCTCGTATGTGAAGATGGGGAAGGAAGTCTTCAAAAGTCTAAGGACAGGAGTGAAGAGGGTCTGGGGAATGTTGAGGTAAAGGAATAAGTGTGGAGGGACTGAGGGGAGGACAGGTGAGAAATGTGAGTGGTGAAGTTCTGATAACCAAGGTTTGCAAGGGTGGAATCGGAGACACTGGAAAGAATTAAAGTCATTTGTAACTTAAGAGTGCAGAGAGAGAGAGAGAGAGACAGACAGACAGAGACAGAGACAGAGACAGAGACAGAGACAGAGACATGGTGAGGGGAGGAATCCCAAAGTTAATTTGTTAGATTCAGAGATGAACAGAGAGACTGTGGCAAAAGCACAGGGAGGCCAGATGTGGATGGTGTTGTCTAGAGTTTGGGAGAAGTAGGCTACAGGGGCAAGTTTAGTCCAAGAAAGTATCCCAAGACACCAAGGACATAGTCTTGCTTTTTGGAAGTGTAAAGATGGAAAGATCTAGATAGATCTGGGAGGTGGAGGGTCGGGACAGAAAGTAGAATGGTTTTAAGCTTAAGGAATTGTTTATCAATAAGAGGAAGGTGCTCATGGGGAGGTCCNGAAGTGACTTGGTACAGTGGATGCATTAGGAGTATCCAGGGACTCATGAGTGGAAGAAAAATTCACCATCCCCCCAAAGGAAAGCAATTCAAATTTTCTTGAGGGCAGAGATAGGGAGCAGAGATGGGCAAGGTGATCTAAAATGAGGTGTTTATGGGTCTGAGTTAGAGAGAATCCAAGATAAGTTACCTGGGGGGAGGAGAGTAGAGCTTTGGAAATTGAGACTCAGTTATCCCTGGAGCTGAGGAAATCAAGGAGACAGGCTGTGTCAGATTGGCTTTTGGAGAGGGAAGGACTGAAAAAGAGGAGGTCATCTATACATTAAAGGCAGGTGGGGAAAAGGAAAGCATGCCAGTTCTGTAGCAAGTGCCTTGCTGAAAGGTGGGGGCTATCTCTGAGTCCCTGGGGAAGGATAGTTCAGGTCAGTTGCGGGTGTTATTGAGTATCAGAGTCTGTCCAATTGAAGTCAAAAAGGTCTTGAGGATGAGTATCTAGGGATATTGAGAAAAAAAAATCATCTTTAACGTCTAAGACTGAGAAGTGAATAGTGTTGCCAGGGATAGTGGAGAGGCTCAGGGATCATTATAGAAGAGGAGTGGAAAGATGGTAACAGGCAGAGGATCAGGGACAAAATTATGTATTTTATAATTTATTTCTTGTTTTCTAAATTTATTGTTAGTGTATGTATTTGTACACAGGTGTGGGTCAGCATGAGGTGGTGCATGAAGGGAAATCTACGTTTTAAGAAGTGTATGTATTTGTACACAGGTGTGGGTCAGCATGAGGTGATGCATGAAGGGAAATCTACGTTTTAAGATATCTCTGTGGAATCAGGTTCTCCTTCCACCCTTACCTCGGTTCCAGCAACTAAANTCAGATTGTCAGGCTTACATGACCAGGTCTTTTGCCCACTGTGCNATCTAGCTGGCTTCTGGTTTAAATTTTATAAATGGCTTTAATTTTCAATNAATTTGTATAAATACAAATATGGGTAGAAACACACATGTATTAACATACATTCAAATTAAAAATACTGAGATCATACATAGGCTTTCTTCAGTTTGTTGCCATTTTCAGCCCCTAAGGATGCTAGGNTTAAAAAAGCCTCCATGTATACATACCAGCCTGGATCATATGAATTCTGATATTCCAGACTGACTCATCAGGCAACCTAACAGAGNGAGTAAGTCATGGGTGTAAAAACCCTAGATTTGCCTCCCAGNTGAGGAGGGGAAACCAGGAATCTGGGCATCAGGGATCATCTGTGCTGTCTCTAAGCTTCCTCCTATGTCAAAAAGTCTGATTTGAATTTTAAAAGAAATTACTTTTACTTAAAGACTTTACATGTTGCCAGCCTCATATAAAGCAGGAACTTTGAATTATCTTGCTATTAAATTTCAAAAAGGGAATGACCAGTATTTTAAAGCCTGTTATTTGTGATCNCTTTGAGAATATTAATTACATAACTGGTACATTGTGAAAAAAATATCACCTCACATCTCNAGTTGACACTCCTTGGTTTTTGCATGTGTATCTTCATGTGTGAGCCATTTTTAAATATATATGACTATACATAACCTCCATCTATTGAGGCAGTTCTTTATAAATAATGGGATATTTTTAATCCTTTGCCTTTTAGTAAACATTGCTAATCAGGTGAATGAGTGAATAAGTACTCATGAGCTGGTGAGAAATACATTTATTTTCCATTAATTTAAAATGATACTTCATTTTTATAATTCACAAATTCATGGGTATTTTTTAAAGCAGTTTATGATGAAATTTCAAATTAGTATTCAAATAGACGAATTGGATAATTTTATTCAATGCAAAAAAAAAATTTTTGGAGTTTGTAGACATAAGAGGATTGTATCCTGTGTTGGTCAGGGCCCTGATTTTCTCTGAGCCTCAGGAACTTGAGATGTAAAACAAGGTAATGATGTTTCTATTTTTCCTGTCACATGGATATGCATAATGTAGATCTAGCTGATATTTCAATTATAGATTACTATGAAATATGCATGCTCTGGTCTAGACATTGGGAAAATTATATTTTCCATCCCCAAGATTGTTATAAAATATGCCTGTATGGAGCATTGTAAAAAGAACAGGAAATCTCTTCTTCTGGATTGAATTAACATTTTATAGTCAGACAACATGGTTTGAGTTGACTTACATTGGTACCCTAGCTGAATATAAAGTATAGCAACATGTGTGTTAATGGGTAGCANTGTTTTCTCTAGGATTTGTAATTAGTTCTTAGAGTTTAGATTTTTATAGGCAACTGTCAAAAACATATCTCAACTATGTGGTGTTTTATAAGGATGAAAGAGGAAATGGTGATTGATCATTTTTGTATTTTAGGAGTGATTGTGAAAAGAACTGTCTTTGATGCTAGCAAAATGGATGGAGAGAGCATGTGAGCACTTATTTATATTAAGGCTGATGGGAGAATCTTCTTCCTGTTATGTGCTTGTTCATAACTCTTGTTATTGTTCACACATTGAACTTTTATTTCTAGTATAAAATTTAATAGAAGTTGCTTTAAAAAATCATTCCCACTCTCCAACTTTTTCTATAATTCCTATCCAAATCCTTTCTGTGAGCCAGAGATATGGAGTGCTCACATTCAGATGGCTGCTTTTTGAGCTTAGGAGACAATACTCGAATACTAAATTTTATCTGAGCTCTATGCTAACAATACATATAAAAATAGCATATAGGACTAGTTCCGAATTTAGAAAAAGCTTATAATTGTGCTTCCATTTTCTCTTGGTATTATTCAAATTGCTATATTAAGTAGACAAAGAAATAAATTTTTGGCTGAGAATTTACATTTCAGCAAACTTAAAGAATTGAATGGGGACTACTGAAATCTGGCTCAGAGCATCAGGTCAGCCTTGGAGCCAGCTTCAGAAAGTTTGTGACCACTNGCATCAGCTTTGGTGGTACCACACTTCAGAGCTCAGCTAAGTCTCAGACCAAGTCATCTCCATGAGTCTCGACTGCACAGGATTCNTTCAGATCTAGAGTCTGGTTGCCTGGCATCTNCTGTNACCAAAGGTCATTCAGGTGAATGCTATGGCTAAATCTGGTGTCAATCAAGAATAAACCNTACCTGCTGCTATATACCCTTGTGGACAAATCCCTTTTAGTTCCCCTATTGAAACTACATTCAAATTCACTCCTTTTCAGCTCTTGTACCATAAAAACATACAATTACATCATACAAAAGGCATTAGACAGCAAAATACACAACCAGACAAACAAAACCCAGAGTTCACTAAGAATGCATCCCAGTGACCATGACAAGTTGCAAAACGCACAAGGAGAGTTTCCAGCACNAGGAAAGCCTATTAACGGTCATTAATAAATAACAAAAAGAGAAGTCACCCANACTTTTCCAAGAATTTTTAATTTGTTACGTTTGAAAGTGAAAGANTCCACTTCTTCNGAAAAAAGATTCAGCTTTCTTAATCCTTCCAATGTTANNATCTCAGGAAAAATCTTTCTGAGTGTATCCTACATACAGCAGGCATCAGAAATGCTAGTTGGTTGTTGCTTAGATTTGATTTATAGGAGATCTGATAGAAGTAAACAGATTTTCAATGAAACAATAATTGCCATGAAAGAGATGAATGAAGGAAGGCTCTATGGGTCCCCTTGCAGCCCACAAGGAAACTGCTGTGAGGTCCATTTTCAGATGGTCCTAGACTAGAGTAGTTACAGTAGACTCCTGACACTACAGGTTAAAAACTGAATATCAAGAAGATAATTGCTTTTAGATTGATGCAAGAAGCACTTTGAGGCAGCAAGAATGTAATAAAAAAAAGTCAGCATAGTTTCTAAAGGTTTTTTTTTTCAAGTGTTTATGTTTTAGTCCTGTAGATCCTTCTGCCCAAGGCACTGCCAGTTCACAGTTAAAGATGCGGGTCCTGTCCTAGAGTGCTTTACTTAGCCAACCTCTGGCTACCATTTAATGCTGTTAGCCTAGAGAAAATAGATTAACTTCTTCGTGCTTGCATGCACTGCAAAATGGATATTACACATAAAGTAGATGTCATAGGTATTTATCGTTTNTAAAGTGCCCATTATTTATAGAAAATGTTCACCATGGTGGTACATGAGAACAAAGGGTCCTCATTTCAGGCTCTCAGCTTTGGAGACAATTTTATTGGAGTTTGACAGAAGAAACAAAACAGGAAAGTTCTTCTGGAAAAAGAGAAAGAAGGCAGATGACTAGAGGGGAGAAAGTCATGTTTTCTGAGTTAGAAATTGAGAGAATCTGAAGAGTGAGAAATNTCTGTGAGTGTCCTGTGAGTGAGAGTGTCTTTAGAGAAAGTACACTTGGAGTGTCCAGGCTTTGACCAGTTCCTGAAACAGAGCCAGAAAGAAGGAAGAGAAAAGGATAGACTCAGAAAAAAGAGTCAATTCAGAAAGGAAGCAGGTTTAGCCCCGAGAGACTGTATGTGGCTGCACTGAGGGAGCCCCTTAATACATATCTCACCAAGGAGACAACTCCTCCCATCTTCCTAAGTGGTCTTCAGACTGTGTTTCTTTTAACCTTCAGGCTTCAGGCTACTCTCTTGAAGTTAGTGTGTTCTTAGGGACACAGGAGTTGGGGGCCCAAAGTAAGTGTCTATCTTCAGTGACCCAGCTTGCTAACATCTGACAATCTACATAATACCTGTCTCTTATACGAAGTTAGTGTGTTCTTAGGGACACAGGAGTTGGGGGCCCAAAGTAAGTGTCTATCTTCAGTGACCCAGCTTGCTAACATCTGACAATCTACATAATACAGAGCATCAAACATATGTTAAGAATTCAAATAATATCAGTGCCATTTTCTTAAGTTAATATCATTAAATATATCCAGAAAAGTATAGTTCTTCATAATTTTGAGATACATTATAATAGATAAAATCATATTATTCACATTATTGTAGTATTCTATTTTAAATAGTCTAAATGCTTTTAATAATTCAATGAAACATCTTTAGATGGTTAAATTATATGGTTATTTCTGATGTGTTTTTCTATTTGTGTCAAATCATTGCTTTTGTAACTATTATGTTTTGGGGTTTAATACAGTCCAATTTCTTCTTAGATTATAGTTAATTTTTAGAAATATTTTAGATATTTAACAAGAGAACAAAATTCTCAACAACCTACTATAGTTTATTTTCAAAGGAATTCATCTTTAATGAATCTATTTTAAATATTAGACTTCATGTTGCCATAGAAATTTTGTTAATTTAATTTTTAATTCTTTGAAAATTTTATACATATAGAAAATGTACCTTGATCATATTCATCTTCACTTCCCCCTTCCAATTCCCTCCGGGCTCCTCTCCAACACATACTTCCCAACTCACATCCTTCTTTTTTTCTTGTCCTTATGCACACTGGTATGGAGTTATCTACTAGGGCGTTAGTGACCAATCCACAGAGAAAAGTAACTTTCCTTCCCTAAACAGTCCCAGGATTCATTCTTAAAATCGTCACTCTTATTTGTTTATAAATCCGACACCAAAATGACAAATGATGATATGAGATGCATCTCATATCAACTTCCTCTACCAGATTCTTAGCTGGGCCTCCTCACATCTACTCATAGCTAGCTTTTTCACACTCCTTCAGCTTTCAGTTTAACTGTGGCCTTCTTACAAATGTTCTTCGTCTCTCTCAAGCATTGCAGTACCTGCCATATTACACACACATACATACACACACACATATACATACACACACACATATACATACACACACACATACATACACACACACATATACATACACACACACACATACATACACACACATACATACATACACACACACATACATACACACACACATACATACACACACACATATACACACACACACACATACATACACACACACACATATATGTATATAATGTCTGGCTTTTACAGTCTCCAAAGACAAAGACTTTATTAATTTTTGTGTATCTAACACAGCGCCTCTTAAACACTTTGTGAAGTGTTAAGAAAGATGAAATTATTGTCCCACTTCTTACATTCCTTCCAAATGCTCCCTCTACACTAGAAAGTGATGTTTTTAAGGAATCTATCGCATCATGTCAACATACTTAGTATTGTCTATACCACTGCATCAGAGTCTTCATTTCTTCAAAGCACTAGAATTAAATAATTCTAAAAATGCTCAATAATTATTCATCCATGAGCTCCTCTGACATCTCTACCTGTTATGGAAGCCTTCTCATCGCCCAAACCCCATTAATTGTCCACTGAACCTACCGTTTGTAATAATTATACAGAGTGTGAGTCCAGAATGTCTGTTCTATTTGTGTATTATGGTTCTTCCACATGAGGAGAAACTCTCTGAGGGAGGGGACTTCATTAGTCCTAGTCACAACTGTTTCTAGGAAAAGTTCTATATCAAACAAAAGAACCAGTTCTATTCCAGACACATCTTGAGGGTTGAAAAATGAGTCAATAGTACTTTGACCAGAAAAATAAGTAACATTTTCTCTTAACAAAGTAGATTTTATTTTCTACCATAAACATTAATTGTAATACACATGTGACAACTGCCTTATATTTTGTATGGAAGTAACATCAAGCTAGGATCATAGTTTTGCTAGCAAAAGGAGATACTTTTGATATTACTTAAGGGTTACATTTATGCATCTCACCATTAAGAATGTCTCTGCATTTCATGGTGAAAATCACTGTTTCTAGTCACTTTTATTTTTATCTTCGACAAGTGCTTCCCAAGAGATGAACTTTATAAATTTGTCTTTTATCATTTACTCCCTATATACCTCTCAGATAAGCAAGACTTCTTTTTTTAGGTATGAGAAATGACACTGTAAGTACAACAAACTNGAATTTGGAACTATGGAAGCATGACACAATTGTTAAACTGTGTTGTACTTTTTCATCAGTTCTTAGAGTTAAAATAGGAAGTTTGAAAAAATAAGCTTGTTGAAGGACTAAATTGTAAGTCATACACACATCCTACACCCACAAAGAAGGAAAATTCCAATCATAACATTTTTATTTTCTGTTAATTTCTACCTTTGATATTTTGCATGGCTGCCTGATCATTGTTGTCTTCCATGGGTGAACTTAAGATGGCTGTTTCTGCCTGGAGATTCTGTCTCTACCACACAAGTATGAAAGTCTAACAAGGATTTCTACCCTGGGTTTACATAGGCATGAACAGATGGAAAAACCCNTTCCCTTTCCATGAATAAAGGCACCCAAGAGAGCATAACAAATTGCCCTCACATTTGTCACTTTGATGTTTGAGAAGTGTAATCTTGCTGAGGGACAGAATTAAAAGCCAAGTGGCAACTGTCTCCTGCCATTATAAAATTATGACCCCTTTTGTAGAAAGAGCACATTAACCTAGCATCTTTGATGGTCAGTGAGCAGAAGCTGCATGAAAAGTTTTAGCTTCCCTTACAAATTAGATGAATGCAAGGTCAAATACAATGTGTTCAATTATAGAAAAATCACAAGAGAGGTCATTGTCAACTATGTATTAACTCAAACTGAGTCTGATTCTTTCATAAATTATGAAGAGAGATTAGTCATGTTCTGATAATTTCATTTAACTCAGTATCTCTAAGAAGTTCAAAAGGGCAACAATTCTTTCGTGAAAATCAAACAATATCCCTAGCCACTTAGAGCAATGCAATCTTCATGGAGGGAACACCTGAATTCTTAGTGACCACTGTTCTTTCTTTATAAAAAGTATTTCTAGTATTCTATAGTTATTAATCAACTTGTTCAAACCTCCTGCCTCAAAAAGAGAAATGCATTGTGTAGATATCTGAGAATGATGTTTTAAATTTAAGAAATGCTTATTTCTTAATAATAAGAAATANTAATAATCACTTGTATGATTATTTTCAGGTGAGTGAAATAATATTTGTATTGATAGTCACAAGGAACTACATCTATGGTTCTGTCACTTTTCTGGGGTATCAGTTTCTTACTTTTTTATGTGACTTTAAATTTATTTTTTTTAATTAAGAGAATTTTCCCTTCATTTTACACACCAATCAAAAATCCTCCTCTTCCCCCTAGCCTCCCCCTCCCAACCCACCCCTCTCCCCCTACAAGAAGGCAAGGCCTCTCATGGAGAGGCACATCCAGTAGAGGCAAATCCAAGCCCCTCCCCCTGCCTCAAGGCTGCACAAGCTGTCCCATCATAGGTAGTGGGCTCCAAAAAGCCTGCTCATGCATCAGGGATGGATTCTGATCCCACCACTAGGGCACTCCCCCCAAGCAGATCAAGTTACACAACTGTCTCCCCATGCAGAGGGCCCAGCCCAGTTGCATGTAGGTTCCACAGCCCTTGTTCCAACATTCATGAGTTCCNGCTAGTTTGATTTGGTCGTCTCTGCAGGTTTCCCCATTATGATCTTGGTGTCAGTTTCTTTAGCTGTTAAACAGATGCCTAGACTAATGACTTTTTTCTTCATGTTAAGCTAATGTTCAAGTTCCTTTCTATAAAGGCCCATATGTATTTCAAAGATTAATATCATATGAATGACTACTTATAAAATAAACTCGTTATCTTCTGCATGTTTTCTTGATAGTTTCCTTGTCAAATTCTACAACTGTGGTAGTAGTTCCAACTTTGAAATGGTTCTTGAATTTCCCACAACTGGTCCTCTGCCTGTGCGTTTTCCCTACTCTAAGTTTGAAAAAAAACATAGTGGCTTTACTCTAGTTAAAATGATGTGGCAAGTGAGATATTACTCTAAGATTACTTTCAGGGAAGCTCTGGCTTCAACTCTGACTGTCCTTAGTTGTTATGATGAGTTCTCTAAGGGACCCTGGCTGCCATTTCAACAACTGTCCTGTAGGGAAACCCACACATTAAAGAACTAAGGGAGACTTCCTGTAGATAGCCACTGAAAAACTAAGACTATAAGTCCAAAGCAGATAGGTAACTATATCTTGCCCACATCACATACTATAATGTGTTGCATCTTTATATGGCAAGCCTAATCCAATAACCTGTCTGAGTCTTCATTAAAAACAATAGCCAGAGGACTCCAGAGAAGCTATACCATGATTCCTAACAATGGGAATCAATGAAATTTGATATTTTGGGCTGTCAAATCAGGGGCAATTTATTACATAGAAGAAGATGACAATTGAAAGTAAACAAGTTAAAAAATACCTGGACCTCAAATACAAATCTCACTTGGTGATTTTACTCTGGTAGTAAATTTAAGGGAACAAACATATGTGAGCAGACACACTGGTGTCTTAGTTCCTTTGTCAATGCTCTCATTATTTTACCTANCAGCTGATCTTTGTTTTTCTATCAAGGGCATGAATAATTTTCTATTCAACATGTGAACTATCTGTATATGTGAAAAATAGAGGCACTTCACTCATTCAACATGTTCTAAGTACAGCATTAGTTGCTAAATTCTAGTCATAAATTTGATCTGGCCTGAGCCCTAAAGAAAGTCTTAATCTCAGGAAGAAAAAACCACAGCATCAGGAAAAAGATCAAAGCAGAAATTACAACCATTTTTGATACAGCAGGAGGGGAGCCAATGTCCTAGTTTGCTTCTCTGATGCTGTTGATAAATACCATGATCACAATTAACTTGGAGAAGCCAAGGCAAGAACCTGGAAGCAGAGGCCATGGAGGAAAATTGCTTAATGGATTGCTATCCATGGCTATGGTGGTTATCTTTCTTATATAACCCAGGACCACCTGCCCACAGGGGTAGATACCCCCACAGTGGGTTTGCTCACCTACATAAATTAGGAATCAAGAAAATGGTCCCATAGATAATCCCATAGGTCAATCTGATGAAGGCAGTTCTTTGATTCAGATTACCTCTCCTCAAGTAATTCTTATTTGTGTCAAGTTACCAAAAATTAACCAGCACATCCAATCTCTTACCAACTCAATATACAAACATATCACTATAAACCATGAGCTTTTCTTTCTTCTATATCTTCAAAGTCTCATGTTAATATCATAATGCAAAGTAGAGTACAACTTTAAAGTCCCACAGTTTGTAAAATCTCCAATACTTTAAAAGTTTAATATTTTTTTAAAGTCCAAAGTCACCTAACTGTGAGCTTCTGTAAAATCCAAAATAAGTTAAATACTCATTTCAAGAAGAAAGAACCAGGATGTAAAATCAGTAACACTTATATAAAATTAAAGTATATCAATGTGGCTCCAAATCTTGTTGCTTACATCTGACTCACTTGTGACCTTCTGGGTCCCAAATGGCTTAGACAGATCAACTTCTCTAGGTCTGCCATCCACAAGACACACAGCTTATCTCAAAGGCTCAGTCAGGCTCCATTCCACACAAGTTTCTATTCTTGGTGGTCATCTCTCAGTCCTGGCTTCTGCAATGTGCCTGGGTCTCCACTGAAACTGAAACTGCATCTTCATCAGAGGCCACTCTTGCCATCTCTAATTGCCAAGCCTAGAACTATTTCCCATGACATATTCAGTCCTCCAGATTTCATGCTGCCAAACTAGTACCATGTGAAAGACACTTATGCATTATGTCATTTTGTGATGCAGCCTTGGTCCCTTTTAGACCACAACTATGTACTGATCCTGATGAAATACTTCTCAAAGCTTTCACCTTAATGATATGCATCTCTTATTAATCGGAGCATGTTCTTCATCACCAGCTAACCAGCACTAATTTCTCCGATAAAGAAAACATTTCACTTCCTCAGAATATTGGTCTAAAATATTACTTAAATGGCCTTGATGTAGTCTTTGTTTCCTTCTGCCATTACACAAGCCAGGCCTCCATTATCTGCATACTTCTCAATAGTCCTATTTTCAAAGATCTTGTAACTGCTCTGAGAATTCAATGGCCTTTTCTAGCCCAAAGCTCCAAAATCTTCCCAAGGTCCTCCCCCCCAAACCACAGGATTTACCACAGTGATGCACCATGCTTTTGACAACAGTTTCTGTTCTTGTTTGCTTATCTATTGCTTTGATAAGTACCATAATCAAATTCAATTTGGTCAGGAAAGGGCTTATTTTAGGTTACAATTTATAGACCATCATGAAGACAGGCCAAGGAAAGAAACAAAACAGAGAACTTGTAGGAACACTACTTACTGGCTTTCTTCTTTATACAATCCAGAACTACCTGCTGTGGTGGCAACCATGCACAATTGGCTGGACTCTCCTACATCAATTGAAAATATCCTACATACTTGCCCATAGGCCGATATGATGGAGGTAATTCTTCACCTGAGGTTCCCTCTTCCCAGATGACTCTATTTTGTGTCAAGTTGACAAGGCTAACCAGCACAGCCATTAACATTATCATGGAAAAGTGAATTCACAAAGGTAAAGGGCAGTGGGATGAAGTCCCTTTGGATGTAGAGTACTCAAGTGTATTGTAGGGGAAGGAGACATTCTAGACTGAGATAGATTCATGTGCAATAGCCTATAAGCATGCTAACATGGTCTACTTTGAAAACTGCAAGTAATTCACAGAGATAGTAGAGCAGCATGAATGAATGGATGGAGAAATTCAGACACACTGAGAAATACGTTTTTTTGTGATAGCATATACAACACACATTATGCATTACTAGCTTTATGGTCCTTAAGAAAGGCCTTGTATTTATTTCTATAGATGTCCCAGGAAGTCAAATAGAAGAATGGGAAAGAAAATTCCTAGAGTGGTATAGTCAGATACATGCTTTAACACGTTATCTTTAGGAGAAAGAAAGTACATGAAGTTGAGTTGGGAGCAGTTGGGAAAGGGGAGACAATATGATCAAATATATTATATAAAAATAATAAAATACATTTTGAAAATGAAATTGTCCTTTGTAGGTCTATATGGGACATTTGTGAGATGCTCCTTAAGAATGTGCACCAGTTCTCTGACTAATGAAAGAAAAATGCTACCAGGACTATGTCCATCCTCTCTGGAAGTTGAAAAGCAAAAACATGTATCTACTGGAGTCTACTTTACTGCAGGGTCATCTGAAAGAAAGAGACAAAAAAGTTATCAGGAAAGGAAAACACTACAGAAAGGAATAAGTCTTTAAAAGAAAAATGAAGACTTGAAATTACAAGTCTGAGTGAGACAAAATTAAGGAAGCAACAAATGAATGTGAAACAAAGCTATGACTTAGTCTTTGACCTTCTGTGTTAGTGCTGAATATCAGATACACATGGAAATGTAATAAATCTTCCCAATAATTTCATAATAAAAGCTTCTCTCTCTCATATTGTATGTATTTTGTGCATAAAATAAAAAGAAATTGTCTTCTTCATATTTAAGGTAGCAGCTTGATTCATTCTCAAATTTTGAAAGTAGTAAAGGATGCATTACTTAAAATGCTGCCCCACATACTATTCATAAGCAGTAAGCCAAACAGATTTTCCTTTTTTTTGTTGAAGACATGCAGCTATCCAATTAATTGTGGATTGTAATCATTCAAACATATGTTTCCTTCAGGATGTTACTTATCATTAGGTCATTCAAACTAGTGCTTAATAGGCAAGATTACGATGAATTTATAGCTGTGGCTTGCTTAATTTCATTTTATCTTGTTGCTCACAGCCAGGTAAACAGTGAAAAATCATTTATGCCCATGATTTATACCCATACCCTAACTTCTTGGCCAATCAGCTTTCCACTTCAGGCCCTATATTCTGCCATTAATTACAATACAGTAAGACTCCTCATCAATAAAGGGAGAAATAGATTTTCCATACTACAGGTTGAAATCCTATGGGATAAACTTAGGTAACTGAGCACCTATTCAATGTGACTTTTCTATTCCCACCATGGTTA
>LZPO01008859.1:13767-32561 GCA_001675575.1 Neotoma lepida | reverse complement strand
TTTTTTTCCCTCCCAATAAATCTCTTGGATGAGGTTTGTTGTGCGGTGTGGCTTTGTGGTAGTCCTTGGCTCCCGGCTGCCAGGATACCTTTCCATCTGAGCTATAACGCTTACAGAAGGGATGTTGATCATCTGTCTCTTCCACAAAATATTACACTGGTCCACATTGACATTAACATAATGCTGATTGGACTAAGTGAGCAGGAGATAGCAACCACTTTGGACTTGTTGGTAACATATATGTGCATCAAAAGATGGGAAATAAATTCAACCAAAATTCAAGGACCTTCTACCTCAGTGAAATTTCCAGGAAACCAGTAGTGTGGTACATGCAGTGATAGTTCCTAAAGCAAAAGATAAGTTATTGCACCTAGCTCCTTATACCACCAAGAAAGAAGTACAATGCTTAGTGGACCTATTTGGATTCTGCAGGCAGCATATTCCTCACTTGCATGTGTTACTGTAGTCCATTAACCATGTGACTTAGAAAGCTACTGGTTTTGCATGGTGCCTGAAACAAGCTCTTTAAGAGATCCAGAATGTTATACAGTTTGCTCTAACACTTGACCCAGAAGATCTGATGGTATTTGAGGTGTCAGTGGCATATAGGGATGCTGTTTGGAGCCTTTGGTAGGTCGCTATAGGTGAATCACACAGGAGACTGCTGGGATTGTGGGGTTTACCTCAAGACAACTATTATCTCTTTGAGAGACAGATCTTGGCCGGCTATTGGGCCTTAGTAGAAATTGACAATGGGTCACCAAGTTACCCTATGACCTGAGGTGCCTATCATGAGCTGGATATTATCTGGCCCACCAAGCCATAAAGTAGGATGTGCCCAGCAACAATCCATTATCAAAGAGAAATGGTATATATGTGATAGTAGACCTGAGTAGGTCCTGAGGGCACAAGCAAGTTACTTGAAGAAAATGCCTAAATGCTATGGTTTCTACCTGTGTTCCAGTGCCTTTTGCCTTCAAGCATGCCTCATTGGGTGTGCCCTATGGTCAGTTGACTGAGGAAGAAAAAANTAGGCCCTGGTTTACTGATGGTTCTGTAAGTTATGTAGGTATCATCAAGAACTAGACAGATACAGCATTACAATCCCTTACCGGAACAACCCTGAAAGACTCTGGTGAAGGGAAATTATCCCATTGGACAGAACTTCAGACAGTACATATGGTCGTACATTCTGCTTGGAAGGAAAAATGGCCAGATGTGTGATTGGTCACTGATTCATGAGCTGTAGCCAATGGATTGGCTAGATGGTCAGGGACTTGAAAAAAGCATGATTATAAAATTGGTGAGAAAGACATCTAGGGAAGAAGTATGTGACTAGATCCTTTTGAATGGACAAAGGATGTGCAGATAATTGTATTCCATATAAATGCTCGCCAAAAGGTGAATTCAGAAGAGGGGANTTTCAGTAATCAAATATATAGGATGATCCATTTTGTGGATAGTCAGCCTCTTTCTCCAGCCATCCCTGTCCTTGCTNAATGGGCCCATGAACAAAGTGGCCATAGTGGCAGAGATGGAGATTATTCATTGGTTTGACAACATGGACTTCCACTCCCTGGGGCTGACCTGGTTACCACTGCTGCCNAGTGCCAGATATGCCAGCAGCAAAGATAATCATTGAGCCCCCAATAGGCACCATTTACTATGGTGACCAGATAGTGACCTGGTCCACTGTCCTGGACCACTTCTTTCATGAAAAGAGCAGTGCTTTGTCATTGCTGGAGTAGATGCTTATTATGGTTATTGATTTGCCTTTCCTGAACATAATGCTTCTGCCAAAGCTGCTATCCTGGACTTACAGAATTCCTTGTCCACCATCATGCTATTCCACACAGCATTGCTTCAGACTGAGGAACTCCCTTCACAGTCAACAAAGTGGGACAGTGCCCATGCTCGTAGAATCTATTGGTCCTATTATGTTTCCCACCCTCCTGAAGCAGTTGGTTTGCTACAACAGTAGAATGTTCTTTTGAAGACAAGTCACTGCACCAATTAGGTGTCAGTAGCCTGGAGGGCTGGAGCAGAGTTATTATTAAGGGAGTATATGCTTTGAATCAGCATCCAATATATGGTACTATAGCTTCTATATCTGTGATTCATGGGTCTAGGAATCAAAGAGCAGAAATTGGAATGGTTCCACTCAATAACTCCTAATGGCCTACTAAGAAATTTTTTGCTTTCTGTTACCAGGACTCTTAAGTTCTGCTGGCTTAGAAGTTTTGGCTTTAGACAGGGGAATGCTCCCACCAGAAGACACAATAAGCNTCTCATTGAGCTTGGAGCTCTGACTTTCTTCCGTCTGGCCAATTTGGGCTTCCAATATCCTTGAGCCAATAGGATAAGAAAGGAATAACAGTGTTAGGAGGGGTGATTGATCTAGACCACCTGGGGGAAATCGGATTGGTTATCCACAATGGTGGTAAGGAAGATTGTATCCGGAGTGTAAGAGATCCTTCAGGTGTCTTTTTGTTACTGTGTCTTATGATTAAAGTCAATGAGAAACTACAACAACTCAATCCAGAAAGGGTGACAAAGGTCCCAGACCTTTCAAGGATGAAGGTATGGGTCCCTCGTCCAGTAAACAAACCAAGGCTCGCTGAGGTGCTTGATGTGGGTGGGGGAAATATGTGGGAAGTTGGGGAAGCCTTGAGTGAGTGTGTCAGTGCCTCAGATCCATGGCCATGGCAAAGTCTCTCCTAGGTGAGGCTCAGGTGTATGGTAGAGCCTTCCTCTGGTCCAAATGTGAGTGTTTACAACTATCAACCTCAGCTTCCACCTCCTGATGACTGCAACCTGAGACTGCTGCCCTACAGAGAAACCTCCTANCAAAGTTGGTGCCCTCCATCAGAGTGAGTGCAGTCCATCCGATTCCAGCTTTGCAGATCTATGTGTCTGTTATGTCTTTATTCCCTCATCACCACAGTTAGTTCAGTCTCTGAAGCCACCAGAAATACAGAATGGGTAGTAGAGGAAGGTAGTTATAAATAAATAGCAGCTGAGGCCACATGACCAACTACAGAATCAAGGATTATAATTGACACAAGTATTTCTGTCTTGTTTGTTAAGAACATGTTTGTGCAGATATACACATATGTTAAGCTGATATTTGCAGATATACACATATGTTAAGCTGATATTTGCATTTACTTTCNTCTCCTTAACTTTGGTTGAGATAATACCAGGGGCTAAGTGTTGTAAATCTATAGCATCATTTTAAAGTTATGAGACATCAAAAGACCAAGCATTCCTCAAGGGACATTGGCACCTATTCTAACATATATGAAGCATTTGCAGTTGTATGTAGGACAGTTATATCATTGTTCAGTAGAATTATGACCTGGTTATTGTTTTCGCTTGGAAATTAAGCATGGCATGAGGAGATGTGATTGCCTGTCAAACTGACAAGGGGTGGACCCTTTATCACTAATATTGGGTGTCAAGTTGACTACATTTGGAGTCAATTAAAACCCAGTCCCTGTGAGGGATTTTCTTAGTTGAATTATTTGAGGTAGGAAGACCCACTCTAAGTCTGGGCTACAACTTCTGGTGGCATCTTACATATAAGGACATGGAAGAAGGAAGTTCTTATTTTTTGCCTGATTGCCCTCACTCTCACTGGCAATTTCATCTATTCTGTTGCTGCTTCTTTGGAATTCCAACTTAGACTGAAGACCAGCGGCTCTCAGGAACCCTNTGGGANGGCTGTACCAGACTGGGACTGCTGAGACATCNGGCCTCATGGACAGGACAACTTCCAGATTCTTGGCATTTCCATTGGAAGACAGCCATTGTTGAACTACCCAGACCACAGCCTGTAAGCCAGTGATAATGTATGTGCACACACATAGGGAGGTGTAGATGTAGACATCAGAGTAGGATGGAAAGGGCTTGGTAACAGTGAGAAGACTGAGTGTGAACTTTGGACTGCATTTCACCCTCCAAGTTTGCTCTGCATGTGAGTCTTTCTGTTTTTGCTTCTCTCCCTTCCCTTGGTCTCTTGAGAAGAGAAAGTGCATCCCTTTGAGAGTGAACAGATGGGCCTTGCCAAGCTGATGGCTTTTGCACAGTAGAGTGAACCTGTCTCTCTGTAGGAATGAACTTACTCTTGAGACCCCTCCTTGATCTGCATTTTTCCAGACTGTAAGTACATGTGGGTTTTACTGTGATTCCTCCTGGCTAGGACTGGGAGCCATCATGGTGTCTTTGACCAGGCTAATGCTTCCTGACATGGCTGGCAGCATGTGCAAGCTGAATATTCATGCGAGCCCAGCTTATGACAAACAAGTTCCAAGTTAAAGAAAAAGGGAGCAAGTGAGAGTTTAGGAAAGAGGACTCTGACCTGGTCCAAGCTGGAATTCCACCTTTCTACACTTTTTCCATTCTTGAAGCTCTGCCAAGCTTCTATGCCCTGAATGCCACTCTGGTTTTTTCTGACAACATCTCCTCTCATATAGGTACACTTACAGCTAACATCAGAGAAGAATTTGAGGAGTGCATGTCACCATGGCACAGGTGGACATGTGGTAAGCAAGGTGGTTTCAACAGCCAGAAGGGACCCCTGAGTGGCGGTAGAAGGCAGGCCCATACTGGAGAGATACGAAATGGGGAAAGACACTGGGGAAACAAGAACTGACTTTGTGGGAACTCCCACTGTGATGCTTTTCTCATGATGGTGCATTTCCAGTAANCAGTAGGNACAATCTTGAGGAGGAACCCTTCAGGNCACNGCAGTTCCTCCACNTGTCTTGGCTCCATTCCTTCCCTGGGTCCCAGGCTGCAGGCTGCAGGGAGACAGCACATGCTACTAGTACTTGTGAAAGAGGTAACAAGACTGGGAGGGGATATGCAAGGAATTGAAGTCCAAGCATGCTGAGTTGATACAACTCTAGAAAATAAGGAGTGTTTGTCTGATTTTGTTTTGGATGACTTTGTCCCCATGGTCGTTAGGAGCAGCATGGCTGCACTTGGTACCCTCAGCCCCAAANGGCTGTGTGCACATGCATGTGCACTCCAAACACATGTCTAGAATCCACACACATGTGGGTACCATGTGTATATGCATGTACATGCACACTCATGTGCACAGCTACACATAAAACATATAGCACTGCACACAGGCACATGCCTGTATATACAGGTGCCCCATACATATGGCACACTCCTACACACTTACATGTTTATGCTTGGCATTGCACATGGGCACACGCCTATATAAACAGATACTGCACATATACACACTAGTATATTCCCATTCACCTCCACAGTGCATATCTGGAGCACAGTGTAGCCCCCTTCCTGCCTTGTCCTTCATGCAGTATCATGTGANCTGACTTGCCTAGTTGGTTTTACCTANCCTCTGCATCACTTGCTCACCCTGGGCCTTTCAGNNTTTTAGACCTGACTATGCAGGTTCCACTATGACTTGTACTNCAGGGTGCTGGGCATGGTGCCTGCTGGGGGAGGAATTTCTTAGCCAGTGGGGGTCCTGAGCTTGGCTAGGCTGTCATAAGGATAGTTCTGGGGCTAAGGGTTCGGAATCCAAGGACTTAGTCCACCTTGGGGACCACATCACACCANCACCNGTGGGATGTTCCTCTCCATCCCAGCTACTTCTTGGAGATGATTGGCTTCTGACAGTGTGTGCACACTGCCTTCTGGAGCTTTCCACACAAAGAAGGAAGGGTAAATGAGATTTAATTGTGCAACTTTTTTCNTCCACACAAATGTATACATGAAGGAACAAAACACATTTATTTTGTTTTAACATTCTTGTCTATATGGGCAGACACACCACGCTCTCACATTAAATTTTTAAAAACTACATCTCGCTTTTTGACGAGCCATTGAAATTTGGAATTTAAATGTCACTTGTTGACATGTAATTTTCTGTCATGAAAACAACGGGCTATTTGCTGGCACGACTCTCCCCATGTATTGTCAAAAGCAAAAAGTCGAAAAAGAAAATTTATAAAGAAAATGTAGTGTGGTGTCATAATTCCTTAAGAGAATNAAAAGTGTAAACAAAATGGAATGGAGCACAAACACAGCATGGGTCACAGCAAAGCTGGCTGTGTCTACACACTGCTCTGCCCAGACCCTGCCTCCTGTGTNGCCCCCTTTCTCTGCAGCTGAGTCTGCTCCCTGNCCGACTTCCTTGTTTGAATTGACACTGGTCTGAGGAATTCTGGGAATTCAGAGGTATAAACCCTCTCGGAGTCCTGCTACTCCACAATCGTTGACTCTTGATGGGGGCTGTGGGTCGGGGTCGAGATGAAATTGGTTGTGTGTCAGTGGTGCACTTTGGAGTTGTGTTACTGTGGGCGCATCACACAATCTTCTTGGTTTCAGTTTACTGTGCAGCAAGGCTTTCCACACCAACTGGATGGAATGCGCTGGCACCAGACAGACCCTGAGGATAAATTGGCTGGTAGTCAGATGTTGGGGTTGCTCAGGAATCACACTCAGGAAGGTGAAAAGTGACTTCTTAGTCATTCTAAGAACCATCTGTTGCACTCTCAGTGGCTTCTCCAGCCGGAGAGTCCTTCCTAAGGGTTAAAGTGGGTGGTGCCATTTCCCAAATCCTCATGAGTGCCGGTGCCCCTTCTGGCTAGAGCTCCCATGTGGTAGAGCCTGCCCATGGCTCAGTATCATTACCAGGGCATTGGTCCAGAGAACAGCTAGAGTAAAGAAGTGTGGGGCGTGATTTTTGGGTTTTCATAGAATTTCACTCTTGACTTGCCATGTTTCTACCTGATACTTGAAATAAGGAAATACTGAGTTCTGTTTTATAACAATGAATATTCCCATTTTCTTTATAGCATGTGATTCGAGCACAGAATGTTTAATTCAAACTCAGAATCATAAGAATCGCATGATGTCTCTTTTATNCTCCAGATATGCGCACATGTTTTATTCTTATAAAAAAAAAGTGGNGAGGCCACAGACACTGACTTTGCTGGTTTTTTGTTTGTTTGATTGATTATTTTGGAGACAGGGTCTTANGATTAGCCCCAGCTGCCCTCAAACTTTGAATGTAAATCAGGATGGCCTTAAACTCATGGCCCCCTTTCCTTTACCTCCATAATGCTGGGTTTACAGGTGTGCAGAGCTGAGGTGGTTTGAATGAGAATGGTCCCTATAGGCTNATGTATTTAATATTTGGTTCCCANCTGGTAGAACTGTTTGGGAAGGGTTAGTGGTGTGGCCTTTTTGGANAAGATGTGTCACTGGNGGGTGGTCAGGCTTTGAGGTTTTAAAAGACTCACAGCACCNNCACTCTCCTTGTGGTTGTGTCCCAAGAGGTGAGCTCTCAGCTACTGCTCTGGCACTGTTTCTACCTGCCTGCTTGTTGCCATGCTCCCCACCATGATGGTCATGGACTCTAATCCTCTGAAACTATTAAGCTTCCAATAAATGCTTTCTTTTACAAGTTGCCCTGGTCATGGCTTTTTANCACAGTGAGAGAAAGNTAACTATGATAACCTTCATGCTTAGTTCCTGACTCGGCTGTTTGTATCTTACTCATGAATATTTGTGATCTGTNTGGGGATATTTGTGTCCTCAATGGATGAAGGAGCAGAGGGTGGGAAGCATACTACTGGGTGTCTCTGGATAGCTTCAGCCCCTCATGTCAGGTGGGCAGGGGTGACATGGTATGAGAAAGGGCAGGACCTGTGGGGAAGCAAGGCTACTTTTAAGCGTTTTCATTAGGCATCTAAGCATAATCTAGACCTGAGATGTCAGGGCCTTGCATGTGTTGCAGAAGCCATTAGGCCAGGATAGAAATGAGAACCCCACTCCAGGCTGGTGTAGCACAGCCTCTCCTGCTTACCGCTTTTTTTGCCAATGCTACATCATCATGAAAATGGGCAAATGGTCAGCCTGTATCTGCCATTGATATGTCAGTCAGATTNCAAGATGAAGGTGGGAACATGACACAATGTCCCATACCTGGAGGACATCCATGTGGGGAAGCACATGGCCAGAAACCCACCGAGGGTTCCCAAAGCAGTGCAAGTCAGCAAGAAATGCACCCAGCTTAATCTTGACATCATGTGACTGTGTTCCTCGGATAAGCTGGTGCTCAATTGTGTTGCCTGAAGCAACATAGACAGGTGGTGTAGTTCAGAATCTCTGAGACATAGAGGGTGAGAGCCCCTCTTCCCCGAGTGGCTCTCTGCAGTCCTGTTGAGTGACTCCTCCTAAGTCCAACCAGGCTACAGGAGGTTCATCCTTAGAGTGCAAGCCTTGGAGGGTCCCCAGTGCCTCTTACTGTTGCTTTTGCACACACAGCCCATCTGAAAACAGCTCTGAAAATACTGGTGGGGACTATGCTCCATCTGCTTGGTTCTTTCATGCATAGAGGGCATTTCTCTGTGGAATATTTTAGAATATTAATTGTGTTTTGGAGTCAGATAAGTAAAACAACCAGGAAGGTTTTAACTATTGAAAAAGAAAATACAACAACAAAAAAAATCAATTGTTCACGGTTCCTGAAAAATAATCCCTAGAATGATTCTGAAACGTGGCTGTGTTGTGATGAGTGCTTCCAAAGTCCTTGAAGGACTGTTCCTGAAGGATGGGATTCTAGAACCTTGNGATCCCAGAGGCCAAGCAGAAGCATAGGGAAAACATTCAACTCAAATAGTTGAGAAGTCCAGACCACAGGAGCAGCACTCCATGGGCAAGAGGGAAACCGAGGCAGCAGAGGCTCACTCAAAACTAGAAGCTGTGCGACAGTCTGGATGAGCCAGCCTGCTGGCTGTTCAGTTGAGCAACAAAGAAAAGATACAAGGTGAGACAAAACATGGTGGCATAAAGAATGAGCTACCAAAGCAGAATAACTAGGATTTCTTGGGGTAAAAATCATGGTCCTGTGAGTAGATTAGATGAACATGAAGAGAGATTATTGAACTGAAAGACAGAACTAAAATCACCGAAAGTGCAACCTTGGGAGATGAAGAAATGGAAAATACACAGGAGCAGATGAGAGAAAGGAAAAGGCCCAAGTGACATGAAATAAAATTTCTTGAGGGAAAGAGCAAAGAATGCAGGGGAGGCAGAATATGAGGGGATGACTGCGAATTTTATAGACACNAAAAGGCTATTCAGAGTGAAGTGGCCACACAAGTGCTCACCAACATGTATTGAAAAATTATCCATGGACACATAACAGTGCAGCTGCAGAGACCAGAGCCTCAGCAAAGACTGGGAAGAGCTAAAGAGGAGAGAAGAGGCATATACACAAGAATAAAAGATTCCCTCTTTCCAAACAGCAACAAAGGCAGAAATGTATGGACAGGTCCTCAAGTGCTGAGAAACACAACAGACCCAGAACTGAATGTGTGCAAAAACTGTGACTCAATGGGCAGAATAACAGAGAGGAGAAAGCATTGTCCCACTAATGGATGTGATTAGGTCTCTAAGGAAGAACTTAGAAAAAGATGCAAAAATACAGAACAGAGGGGAAATACGGAAAAGATTGAAATGTTATAATGTCTGTGTATCAGAAATAGGTCCTATGGAAGAAGATGACACTCANGTGCAGTGTGTATGTACTCNGAGATGAAGCATGCTTACAAGTCATCGAGAATAAAGCTCACTCAAATCAGCAANCTGAAACTAAGTCACTGATTNTATGACTTACCAGAATGGCTGTCCCAAGTGCTGATCTGAACCNAGAGCAGACTGGGACANCACTGACATAATTGTTTGGACAATAAAAAGCATCGGAGAAAATCTACAGTAGAGCTCTTCCATATCTAGTTTATATTCCAACTTACCCTTCTGTGTGCAAGGAAGCTCTTGTCTGTGTCTGCATGTGAATTGTGTGGGTGGAGGACATGGCGTTGGGTGGGTAGTAGTTTTCTCTGGAAGGAGAGCTGCACGGGAGAAGAGTGTCCCACAGGCCCCACTCATGGTGTGTTTTAGACTATGCAGTGTTCTTTTCAGGTTGAGCAACCTCAGCATGTCACAGTACAATGGACCTGAGCCTTCTCTCTACATTTCCTGTTTTGTTAACTTAGGAAGGATTTTTACTGCTGACCCACATGCCAGCTTTGATCACCAAACCCACAGATACTAAGGGCTCTTCAGAAGCCTTAGCAGTAAGTCTGGACAGTGATTCATGGGGTTATGCTGTCATTTTAGTCTCTTTTATATTCACAAAACATGAAAGAATAAAAAGACCAACAAAAATCTTGATATGAGAAAGAGGGAAAAGGTGGTGAGTAGAAAACACTAAAATTGACAAAAAGCTGTGTCAAGGATCAAGAATACAAAAATTCTAGTTATTTGAAAAGATTTATAGGACAGCCTTGGTTCCATCAGTAACTAGAAAAGGGACATAAAAATACAATGGTTGATGGCAAATATCACTTCTCCTAAGTTGAGTTTACAAGACCCAGGAGAATGTTCATTAATGTCTTTGTTCTAAGAAATTTGAAGAGGCAATTAAAAAAACTATAGTCCAATAAAAGTGTCTCCAAAAGGCCTATAGAACTTGAATACAACTACAGACATTTAAAAATGCATATATTTTCTGGGTATGGTAATGTACCCCTATAATTCTAANACTTAGCAGACTAAGGCAGGAGGTTTGCAAGTTTGGAGCTGACATGGACTGCATAGAAAGAAACTCTGTCTTCCAAAAAATAGATAAAATCCAAACTCCAAACCCAAACACAGTCAGTGTTGCAAGTTTTGTGAGAGCAAGTTTGCACAAGCGGTGGGAATGCTGTCCCTGACTATCCCATTGTCACAGTCTCTTAAGCCTGCAGGAGGACATGAGATGACTGGAGTACATGTGACAGCACAGGTGCTCTGGAAACAATGATGTGTGTAGTGCACTGGCTGCAGTCAAAACTGCAGAACTGTCATCCGGCTAAACATGGACCATGTAATGTTGTTTTGAAATAAACTATTGCAGTTTGGATGTGAATATCCCCCCAAAGGACTGGTCCCCAGCTGGTGGTATTGAGATGTGACTGGATCACAGGGGGCCAGATTTGCTGTCTATCCATGAGTTCATAGCCCAGTAGAGCATCAAGAGTGGAACCTGGCTAGAGGAAGTAGGTCGTGTAGATGACTTTGAAGGTCCTCCCGTTTCTCTCTCTCTCTGCTTCCTAGCTGCCATGGGTAAGCAGCTCTACTCCACTGTGCCCTCTCTGCCTTACCACATATCAATGGAGCCAACCAACCAGGCACTGAAGCCTCTTGAAACCAAAATAAACCTTCCTGTAAGGTTGTTGCTTTGGGGGAACGTTGGTATCACAACAGAAATCTGACTAACAGAAATCTTCTGACTGTATTTGTCTAAGCCCAGATTGGCTTGGACCATATCCTTGACAGCTCTGAAGGATACTCCTTATCAGTGAGTTTTAAAATCAAAGGAGACATCAATGAAAAATTCCACAGACAGGATGTTTTCTCTGTATCTACAACAGAAAGAAGGGTCAAGTTCAAAGGACTAGGCTGTGGGCTGACGGTTGGAACAAAAAAAAATGTTGTGAATAAAGGGACTTGGCAATGTCCTCACCATAGTGAAGGGACCTCTTCACCTTCCTACCATATTTCTGGAAGATTACTTAGAGCAACTTCCCCCAAACCTGGTCTTTGAATCATCTGGGCTTGGTTTCTGGATCACCCCTGTCAGCACAGAAACACCGAAAGGCAGGGAGTTAGCAGACACTTTTCAGTGTTGCTCAGTCCGAAATGAAGAGAAGATCACTGTAGTTGGCATAGGAAATGCGATAATGTTTTNATAGCTCGTACTAAGCACTATGGAGTCCTTGAATCAGAAGCTAGTCCCTCGGGGGGCTGGATTATGAGAACTCTTCTTGCCATTATCTCTTAGGAAACAGAATAATAAGGAAGGCATATGTCCTTGGATGCAGTTACCTCACAGTGTTTATATCAGGACACTGCCCTCTGGCTAGTGGAAGTTTCTCACCTACTGATAAGCCACATTGACCCTAGCCTATCCTCTGAACTTTCTCAGGGTGGTAGTATGTCTTCTCAGGGATCACTATGGTCCAGCAGTCTAGACATCATCCAGCAGTCTCACATCACACTTCTGGCCCAGGATGCTGTCTTAGAATGAAAAACATGCTCCGAGGGTTTAGATTAATAATCCAAATCTATTTTGTGTCCCATGCTCCTCCATGGGTGAATATCTCCCATGATGCTTCCTCACAGGAACATTCTTCCCTCTCACTTGCATTCTCACTTCTCTCTACTTGATGCTCTCTCCATCTGGTCCTACCCTGTGTTATACCTTATACCCCAGTGGCTTGCTCACCAAAGACAAGGTNCATTTTTTGTGTTGCCATTGAGAGATTTTAAATGAGGAGCTGGGAGTCATGGACTTGTTCTTACAGCAGAGCAGACATGGACATCCTGGGCAAAGACGTAATTAGTAAGACATTGAATTGGACCTTTAGTTTACACAAAAGGCTTAGTCAGAGTCAGGAACCAAAAATGGAAACAGTGATGTAATCTCATCACTTGGCAATCCAAAAATCATTCCTGTTTCTATGTATTTGAGAATCACATTTTGGCTTTCATAAAGATGTTTTTATATTCTTGTAGATTCAAGAAATATTGATCAACTGTATACCATTTTTATGACTAAAATTGTATCTTATGGAAGCATGCTTCCATAGCTTGTATTTTTTTTTCTTTAGTGCAAACTTCAGATTTTGCCTTTTAATTTGTGGACTTTACCCACTTAAAACTTAAAAGGCTAAAAGCTTGATTTAGGGCACTATTTAGTGCTAATGGGAACCCTTGCAAGGAGGCGGGCTCCATCTGCTTTTGAATACCCTGGAGCAGGGACAGCCCTGGTCTAATGGGCTTCATTTCTCACCCAGGAGAATTAGATGTATCAACAGAGGAGGAAATTGAGAGTGATTGCAGGCTAGAAGCCCACCAGATGGCACTGAAAACTCTGGCATTTCTGAAAGAAGCAGACTTGTGGGGAGAAGGGGCCATTCACGGGCTGTGTGGAGTTCTATCTTGTCTTAAACTTCTCTGAAGGCTATATAGGTCACGGAGACAATCAGGCTTTTATTCTTTGAAATAATTCACATTATAGGCTTGTGTATTACTTGTCTTATCAAATAAAAGCCTTTGGACTTGTGTGGGCAGATAATTACGCATTGATTTCTGCACCTCTTATTTTGGAAATGGTTCCCCACCACCACCCTCTTTCTCTCATCTCTCTGTCCTCGAGTTAAACTTTCCCGTGATTTTGTAGGCTTCTGGTGACATTCTCTGGCTGTATCAGTAAATGACAGAGCTGTATGAAGAATCACTTTTATCTGAAGTCAGGAATTGAATTACAAAGTGCAGGAGCATTGGTGCATACAGAAGGTTTCTTTTTAACACTGCATTCAGCCACCTCTAAAGATGATTACAAACCAAAAGTCAGATGCTCGAGAGTGGTAGCTCTGCCCAGTACCTGTCTCTTCTAATCCAGGCTTACTTCTTGGCATATAGCTTTGCTTTAATTAATCGGTCTATGTTCCCATACAAAGATCAGTTGAATAATCATTTTGTAAAACATTAAAAACCAGACAAGACCTAGTTTATTCATCAAAATTCACAGGAGCTTGTTCCTAGACCTTATGACAAAAAATATTAAAAATGAAATTAATATAAACATACCTCAATAAATGGCATTTAAAAATCCTTACAGAAATATAGATAGGTGTAATTTGGTACAAATTATATGGCATTATATATCAAAAGAAAAATAGCCATACCATAAAAGTCAGTAGAATCTTCAAGTAGAAAGACATTCAGAAATCTTAAATACTATAGAGCAAGATGCCTAAAGGTGTTCTCAAGATCAGATAGATTAATACACAGGTAAATGCGTTTGGGAAATTGTGAAGTTCCACATCAATGAAAGCAGTCGCATCCTTACCATGTGGAATAGAATAAAGATGTGCCATGGAAGCACTTCTGCATGGTGGGGCTAGGTCTCCCCCGTCGTCCATAATGGAAACATCCAGCTGTACAGGCATCTCTGCACTCAGCAGGTCTAATCCTCTCCCTCATTTAGCAAAGAGTGTCNACAGTTTGCTCCCGAGCTTCTTAAAGGGTCAAATGCCCATTTCCATGAGTATTTTAAAGATGGTTATGTAGTTAGTCAACATTTGTTGGTNATGAATGTCAACAGTAGAATCAAGCTCTCCAGTGTTTGGGTCCCACAGTGACATCCATTTGAATAACTGTCCACCATCATAAAATAGGTTTCTTGAGACTTTTCTTTAATATTAATGCATGTGTATAATGTGTTTGTGGGTACACATATACCATGGCATACATGTGTAGGTCAGAGGATGTGGTGCTTTAAATGAGAACGGCCCCCGTGGGCTCATATGTTTGAATACTTGGTCCCTAATTGGCAGACCTGTTTGGGAAGGATTAGGAGGTGTGGCCTTGTTGGAGCAGGTGTGTCACTGGGGGCAGGCTTTGAGGTTTCAAAACACTCATGCCCTTCCAAGTCTGCCCCTTTCTGCCTTCTCCTTGTGGGTTAAGATGTAAGCTCTCAGCTGTTCCTGCTGCCATGCCTTGGCTCTGCCATCATGCATTCTAACCATCCAAAACCATACGCCCATCTAAACACTTTCTTTCATATGTTGCCTTGGTCATGGTGTTTTTTAACAGCAGTAGAAAGGCAATTAACAAAGAAGTTAGTACCAGGGAGTGGGATATTGCTTATGACAAATCTGACCATGTGGTTTTTTTTTTGTTGTTGTTGTTGTTTTGTTTGTTTGTTTGTTTTATTTTTTAGAATGTGGAAGACTTTGGGCTTTTGGACTAGGAATATGGTTGAGTGCTGTAAGTGGAGTTTAATTGGCCATCCTAGTAGGAGCTTGGAAGACAGTACTGCTAAGAGCTATGCCAGCTGTGGAGGCCTAGCTCAAGGGTTTTCAGAGGGGAATAATATTATTAACTGGGTGAGAGGCTATTCTTGTTATATTTTGGCAAAGAATATAGCTATTTTCTGCCCTTGATCTAAGAGTTTTCTTGAGGTAAATTGAAAAGTAATGGATTAATTTCTTTGGCAGAGGAGGTTTTAAGGGAACCTGCTATTGACTCTATCGTGTGTTTATTAGTAATCACTCTTATACAGATCTACAATGAAAAGGAGCAGGCAAAGCAAAAAGAAATACAAAATGTACAGTTTCAAGAAAAAAAGAGCAGGAGGTCATTTGATTTTGGGGCCAAGGCATGTGCAGAAAGAGACAGGGAGATTAAGAAGAGGTCTGATCCAAAATGCAATAAAGGGAGGATACCCTCATGGCAAGACCCCATCTTGCGAACTTCCAACTTGTGCAAGAAAAAGGCCTGAGAACTTTCCTGTTCCTAAAAAGCAACAAAAAACTGTAGAGCGAATCTTAAACGGTCTTATTAATTGAAAACACCAGGCCAGGTATTGAGGTAAATTCTGAATGATCAGAGAGACAGAACAAGCCACAGCCAACCTCACCTTGCCAACTCCTCCTCAGCTCACCTTGTTTCCTCAGACTGCAGGCTTCTGAGTCCTCTCCCGAATGAATCTCAGCTCAACTGCTGCTCAAAGCCTGAAAGCTTGAGAGGCCTTCTAGCTTCTGGTTTCCACACCTTATATACCTTTCTGCTTCCTGCCACTACTTTCTGGGATTAAAGGCATGTGTCTTTCTCAAGCAAAGACATGAGATCTCAGGTGCTGGAATTAAAGGTGTGTGCCACCATGCCTGGCTGTTTCCAGTGTGGCCTTGAACTCACAGAGATCTGGATGGATCTCTGCCTCGGGAATGCTAGGATTAAAGGCATGTGCTACCACTGCCTAACCTCTATGTTTAATCTAGTGGCTGTTCTGTTCTCTGACCCCAAATAAGTTTTATTAGGGTACACAATATTTTGGGGGACATAATATAATCACCACAAAAAACATGATTCACAGAGGCCAAGCTCCATNTCAAGTGGTCAGCTGAAGCTGGCAGCATTGTCCACATGATTCTGGCTTTAGAGTCATGAAGGACACATGAGTAAAGGGATTGTGGAATCCTCCTCTGAAGTTACAGAGAACCACTGAGGCCAGGTGATGTGTGACAGAGCAGGCATGTGTGACGGCCCTGAGTGGTGAAATGAGTGAAGCTGTGAAAGTGAAGCCTCGATTGTACTGAGACGCCAAGATGTTAGAACTACCAGAGCTGTGTGATATCTGCCTACAAGGACAGCACACAGGGAGTGAATCAGCCCAAGAGAAAGAAGTGTGTTGCAGGCAGCAATGCTGGAAGGGAAGAGTCTGTAGACTCATGTTCCAGATCTACTTCTTCAAATCCAACAAACAGGTCTAGTATAGTGGATCTGGGTGTCAGATCTGTGTATTTGCTGACCTATGTACCAGATAAGCCCACTTGAAGACACTAAGAGCAAGCTCATATGTGGGTCATGCCAGATACCGTGTCCCAAATCTCTATAGACAATTTGATTGGCGATGGGCTTTCTTAAATCTAGTTTACAAAAATTGAAGTAAGGCTCTACTTTTTCAAATATGCAAATTACTATAGAGGACAAAATATAAAAAAATGAGGCAAAATATTGTCATCAAACACACATGATAATTCTTCAGTGTCTGATCACAAAGAGAAAGAAGTGAAAGAACTTCCTGACAGAAACCTCAAAATAATTGTTTTAAGTGTGTTTTGTGAACACAAAGAAAATACAAATAATGAAATCAGAAAAATATGTGACCCAAATGAGAAACTCAAGAGATTGAAATCATCAAAACAAAACACAGAAATTCTGGGATTGAAAAACTCAATGACTTTTATTTTGTAAACAACCTTAGTGTTAAACCCAGGGAACTTAGCAGTGCTGTCTGTGTGAACATGGGTTTAGAACCATCCAGAGGTGACTGGTGAGCCAACACAGGGGGNACTGAGAAAAAGCAGATTGCGTTATATACACATATGAAATTTGTCAAAGAACAAATATAATTAATAAAAATTAAATAAAGCAAGGAAAACATAATGAATAAATTGATATCATTAATAGCAGAATTGATGGTACAGAAGAATCTGTGAACTGGAATTCAGATTATTTGTAGTAAGAGAGGAATGATGGATGAATAGTAACCTTCTAGGACTTATTGGACAGCATCCAAGTAAGAGTCAAAGAAGGAGAAGAGAGAATCAAGGAGGTTGGAAGTTTATGTGAAGAAATAGTAGAAGAAAAANATTCAGATCTGGGGAAAGAGTTATATACTCAATTATAGAGAGGTTAAGTGTTTCTACTGAAATTCAGTCTAAACAGGGTTGTACCAGGACATGTGACCAGGCTCTAAAAATCAAAGCCAAAAGGACCTCTGAAGGACGTTAAAGGAAAGCAAATCACATATGATAGAGTTCTAGTAAGGCTAGCAGAGGATTTCTCAGAAGAACACACTGACCTGGAGAGAGTAGGATGGAATTTTTCAAATGCTTAAGAGACTAAACAACAACAACAAAACACAGATCCCAGCCATTCCAGAATGTGATGACTGGAAAAATATTTCAGAGATCAAAGGAAGATAAAGGCTTCCCCAGACAAGTCAAGGCTGAGGGGACTGCTTGAAACTGAAAAGGGATGCTAATAATGTAAAAACATGTAAGTTTTCATTGGTAAAATTAAATAATTATAATACTATAATGGTAGTGAATATATAGCTTATATATTTAGTTTGAAGATTAAAAGTCAAAAATGTTAAAATGACAGTTACTGTAATTTGTTAAAAGACATTCGAGATGAATTGTGATATCAAAAATTGAATATTTTGATATTGAATGATATAAAAATTATTGATATATTAAAAATAATTGAATTTTTGACATTGAATATTGAATAATTGACATCAAAAATTGAAGTGNGGTTGTTCATGCACCAAGCCGTGGAGCACCAAAATATATAGAGGAGGTGCCAATAGGTTTAAAGGGAGAAACAGATGACAATACAACGAGAGAAGACTTCAGTTTTCTACTTTCAGGACTGGCAAGATCTCACAATATTTTCACAGTGATGAAAATCCTAATAAAAAGGAACAAGTAAATANGCATCAGCAGACGAGAAGAACAGACTAATTCTGAAGTTAGTCATAGGAAGTAATGAAGATCAGAGCAGAAATGAACTAGGAAAACAACAGGACAGATAAATAAGGATGGAAACACATTAACAAAACAGACAAAACTTTAGCCATACTCACAACTAAGAACAAAAACAAAATCCCTCAAACCAGAAATGGAAGGAAAAGGGTAAAACTGGTGGAACAGACATGCAAGGCATTGTGANGACNATGTGCATAAGGAAAACCAAGTCTAAAAATGTCTAGAAGAAACAAATAAGTCACAGATACAGTCTACTGAGACCGAAACGAAGAAATAGAAAANCTGAACAGGTCACTAACAAGGAAATTGAATTAGTAATAAAAAAAGTCTCCCATCAGAGAAAAACAGGATTGGATAGATTCATGGCTGAATTCTACCAAACACTTCAAGAATAATTGATATGAGTTCTTCTCAAGCTTGTTTCTAAAGAGTAGAGAATTTTTCTAGATGCATTCTGTGAGAACCTTGTCACCAAAGCCCACAATCACTGCACACAACAGAGCTCAGTAGTACCAAAGAGTATGGATATGGAGGGCTCTCAAATACAGACCGAGTCCAACAGCTTACCTGAAACCATGACTAAATGGGATCCATCACAGAGATGGAATGGTGGGTCAACAGATGCAAATGGACACA
>LZPO01008858.1:17223-29365 GCA_001675575.1 Neotoma lepida | reverse complement strand
CTTTGCATTGCCATTCTTGATGATATTATGAAAGGAGCATAGCAGTTAATATTATGTTTTCCTAAGCTGATATCTTTTCATATGCTAATTTGACACAATTGTTTTTTCTTTCTAATGAAATCTCTTTTCAAATCCATCAGCATCATGTAACTTTTATGTAATAATATTGGTTTTATTTAGCTTTTAGAATACTTTGTACTTTANGTGTGTTGNTGTTTTGCCTGTTATGTTCATGCTGTGCCCATGGAAGCCTGAAGAACATGCTGGATCCTCCAGATCTGGAGTTATAGACAGTTGTTAGACATCATGTGGGTGCTGGGTAGTCAAATTAGGTCCACTGGAAAAGCAATCACAGCTCTTAACCTCTGAGCCATCTCTCCAGCTTTTAATCACAGTGGTTTTAATTATTAAGTTTGTGTTGGTACATATTAATTTTCCATAGTGTTTGGGTTCATAAACACATTTTCATGCAAGCAAATTGTGTAATTGGACCACATTATCCTCTAACTTCCAATTTCCTTATCATTCCAGTTCAAATATTTCCTTCCATTTACCCAAGATTATCTCATTTTCAATGTCATGCCCTAAGTAATATTTACATACTAAATTAATTTACAATTAATTAATATATTACATATGACATGACAATGGAAGTGATATATATGTATTACATGTATACATATGTACTTACGACATACACCCACATATAATTTTTACATATCATGAAAAATACAGAATTCAAAAGTAAGAATATGCAATGTTTGTCCTTCCTACTCTGATATCTTTTATTTAATTTGATTATCTCTAGATGCCTCCATCTTCTCAACAATAGCACATTTTCCTTCTACTTTATGGCTGAATACAGAAAAGGACTTTNTGTAAAGGGTTGAAGTTGCTGAAAAATAAAGTTAATCATTGTGAATGGATCACAGAAAGTTAAACAGCTTCTGTTAAGTAAAACAGTTAAGGAAAAGTCTAGTCTGCAGAGAGGAGACTATCTATCTGCTGCCTGTACATGGGAAGATGACTCATACCTATCAATAGATATATCAGTTTCTTCTTGAGTATGGAAACAATTATAATCATGATAGGGATCCTCTACTATATTGATGTCATCCAACCTCTGTAATCCTTAGTCTTGGTTCTCTTAGAAATATTGAATAGGTATTCTGAATTTGATAAAGTACATTTAATAATATTTTTCTTTTCTTGTTTGATTTTGGTATAAAACACAATTTAGATCTTATAAATTATTTTTAAAGAGAGTTCACAGTTTTTTATATTCATCACAAGAAGTCTCCATATTCAGGGCTTTAGCTTCAGAAATAGATTTATCAACTATGTGAAATTAGTTTATGTATCCATCTGAAAACAAAAATGACAACTTCAGTATACATAAACTAATTACTGCGGTCTATTGTTTTAATAATGTTTGTTAAAATTTATTCTTGGGCTAATAATGTAGCTCATTGGCAAAGAACTTGCCTGGCCTATGCATGGAAGANGCACTAAGTTCAATTTCCAACACTGAAGGAAAAAACAAACCAACAAAACTTTCTATGGGTCTGGAATAATTCATTCATTAAGAGGACATGCTCTTGCAGACGATCTGAGTTCAATTCCTAGCATCCCATCAGCCAGCTCACAAATACCTGTAATGCCAGTTGTGTAGGTACCTGATACATTATTTTGGCCCCAATGGGAACACACAGACACTAANTGTGAAACAACAAAAATCAAACAAACAAATGAAACAATTTTATCCTGGTACACAAACCTATGTGATACATACATTCCTGAGACTAAGACCAGAAAACCAGTATTTAGAGATAATCTTAGACTAGAAAGGGAAATACCTTTTCAAAGCAAAATTAAAGGGTTGAAGAGATGGCTTGTGNTNAACAGAACCAGCTGACATTACTGAGTACCCAGTGTTGATTCCCAGCATCCATATAGTGGCTCAAAATTGTCTGTAATTATAGTTCTAGGGTACNGGACTTTTGCTTGCTTCTGCACTTCTGCAGGCACTTCACACAGGTATATGCAGGCAAAACACATACACATAAAATAAAGTAATAAAAATATTTTAAAAGCCACAAATAACACAAACCATTCATGGTAGTTTGAAAGAAAGTCGCCCACAAAGGGAGTTACACTATTAGGGGATGTNGCCTTATTAGAGTATATGTGGCTTTTGTAGAGGAAGTGTGCAACTGTGGGAGTGGGTTTTGAGGTCTACTTTGTTCAAACTATGATCAGTGTGACACAGTTGCTTNTGCTATCTACAGATCAAGATGTGTAACCCTCAGCTCCTTCTCCAGCACCATGTCTGCCCTCACACTGTNATTAAGATAATGAATTAAACCTCTGAAACTAAGTAATCCCCAATTAANTTTTTTTTCTTTATAAGAGTTGTCATGATAATAGTGTCTGTTCATAGCAGTAGAAACTGGAAGATACTATCTTATATCAAGGTGCCTTTATGAATTTGAATATTTCTNAAATAACATTTCTCCATTGATATAGGACATTTATTCCAAATAANACACCTTTTTAATGAAGGTTTGGCACTTAAAGTTAATCCTTTCTTGGTAATCCTGAGTTTTAGTAGTTTAAATTTTTGTATTTCTCTAAGTTTTATTATAANCTTTAGAAAAACTTGTCAAATTTATAGCATCTCAACTTAAATCATANTTACACTGATGTGCAGAGAAGAAATGTTTATGAAAGTATAAGTTGTCATAGAAGCTTAATAAGTATTTTCAAATTCATTTACATATTTTATGTCTAAGAAAAATGACTGCAGGGGCTGGAGAGGTGGCTCAGAGGTTAAGAGTACCGANTGCTTTTCCAGAGGTCCTGAGTTCAATCCCCAGCAACCACATGGTGGCTCACAACGATCTACTGTAATAAGATCTGGCACCCTCTTCTGTATACATAATAAATAAATCAAAAAAAAAAAGGAAAGAAAAATGACTGCAGTATTTTCTATGGAAACCATTGAATTAATCTTACNAACTTCAACTTTCTCAGTGCAGAATTCTTTGTAGATGAAATGATGAGAAACAACTCAATTAGAAAAAATCTAGCCAGGCCGTGGTGGCGCACACCTTTAATCCCAGCACTCGGGAGACAGAGGCAGGCGGATCTCTGTGAGTTCAAGGCCAGCTTGGGCTACCNAGTGGGTACCAGGAAAGGAGCCAAAGCTATCAGTTACAGCCAATAAGAAGGTTATATTACAAATAACTTTAAGGATCAGTCCAATTTCATTTGAGAACACTTCAGGAAACAAAGTATTGCCTTAATTATACAAAATCATTCAACTAGGAGATACAAGTCAAACAATGATAATGGAAATTACAGAATTATAAAACCCCTGACAAATATCAGATAAGAGTTTGAGCACAGCAAGATCCAGAGGCCTCAAATCAATATTTGCTTTACCATTTACCATAGTGAGCTTATGTTTCACATCAAGGATTTGAGGCATGTGTCAGTTCATTTCAGTAAATCTGAAACAGTTTGATTATGATTCTTTATCATGTTTTTTTTGTGGTTTTATCCTGTTTGGGGAGTTTGCAGAATCTTAAAACTTCAGACCTGTGTGCATTTTATAAAGATTTAATAGTCCAGAGTGCTCACCATTACTCTAAGTAAAAACTGGGGTCCACATCTAAACAGAATTCTCAATAAAGGAATCTCAAATGGCTGAGAAATGAAGAAATGTTCAACATCCTTATCTATCAGAGAAATGCAAATCAAAACTACTTTGAGATTCCATCTTACACTGGTCAGAATGGCTAAGATCAATNCCAAAAATGACAGTTAATATTGATGAGGATGGGGAGCAAGGGGAACACTCCTCCACTGCTTGTGGAAGTACAAACTTGTACAACCACTATACAAGTCAATACGAAGGTTCCTCAGAAAATTGTGTATCCATCTACCTCAAGACTCAGATATATTACTCTTGGACATATTATCAAAAGGATGTGCCTTCCAATCACAAAGATACTTGCTCAAATATGTTCATAGTGGCTTTATTCATAATAGCCAGAAACTGAAAAAAAAAACCTGGACATCCCTCAACCAAAGAATAGATAAAGAAAATGTGGTACATTTATACAATGGAGTATTACTCAGCAGTTAAAAAATGATATCATGAAACTAGCACACAAATGAATAGAAGTAAAAAAAAATGTTTGAAGTAACCAGGATCCAGAAAGACAAATGTGGTATGTATTCACTTATAAGTGAATATTAGCTATTAGGTAATTGATAACCATGATCCAATCCACAGACCAAGAGAGGCTAAATAACAAGGAGGGCTCAAAGAAGGACACTTGGGTCTCCTTGGAAAGGGGAAATAATAGATGTCACAGGTAGACTGTGGGCAGGTAGGTATGGGAACAGTATGGATCAGGAAGGTGGAAGGATGGAGGGAGAGAGTACTGAGAGAGACAATTGGAATTAGAGGGCAGTATTTCAGATAACATGTGCAGTAGCAACTCCTGGGAATCTATATAGATTACAGTCAATAGCATAAAACCAGGCAACACATGTTCACAGATAAATAGTTGTCACTAAAGTCATTTTTTCCTGAATCTTGGGAGATGACTTCCAAAGGCATATCTTCCATTTGTCCCTTTCCTCCATCATTCAGACTCAAGATCCTCTGCAACATTAACTTAGAATTCAAATGGGCAAAATTCTTGACTGCCTTTACAGCAGTAACAGATGTAGCTGTGTATTATTAAAATCCGAAGAAAACAGAGAACCCCGAAAACACTGTCCTGTGTGAAAGAAACCAGGACAAATCTCTGTAATGTAGCATTCCACTTACCTGAAGTAATTAGAATTGGTAAAACAAAAAAAAATTGGACAAACATTGATGGTGTTCCAGGCTAGGGCATAGGGGTGGGTCTAGAATACTCAGTATAGCCAAACGGGTAATGGATTTTGCCCTGGATGTTTGTCACTGTCTCAGAACTAGAAAAAGGTGTTGATTGCTATTGTAAATACNTGAGATATCTCTAGCTTGTTCTTGGGAGGAAGTTAGGTCATTGTGGTTTCTGTAGATTTCACCTCTATGACTGTCATTTATATCATTTTTTTGAAGAAGAGTTCTTGGTAAGATAGACTAATGTGAAGGTTTGAAAGAAAATAGCCCCCAAAGAGAGTGGCACTATTAGGTATGGCCTTGTTGGAGGAAATATGTCACAATGGGAGCAGACTTAGAGATCTCTTTTACTCAAACTTCCCTCAGTGTGATTTTCAGTCACCTTCCTGTTGCCTGCAAGAGGTAGCACTCTCAGCTCCAGGAATACATCTGGGTATATGCAACAGTACTCCACATCATAATGATAATGGCGTGAATCTCTGAAATTATAATCTAGCCACCCGAATTAAATGATTTACTTTATAAGAGTTGTAGTGATCATGGTGCCTTTTCACAGTAATAAAAACCCAAACTAGGGCAACTAATTATCAGACGACAGTTTTAAATCATAATCACAGAACTTTCAATGCTTTTATGAATGAATATTAATCTTAGATGAGTAGAATTGAGAAAGAAGAATGCTGGCAGGAAATATGACAGTAGAGTCAGTTCATTTTGATAACTTCCTTGTTCCTAAAGATACTTTCATGGAGTATACAAGAAATCAGATCTGTGGATCCTATCACTGAGCTTTCAAAGTCAATGTTTGGCAACATTGTTCATTCAGGATTATTTGACTGACTCTTTTATTTCTATTATTTATTGAATAAAATTTTCTAACTAAAGAAGAGAGGAGTTGAGGCCATTCCTTTTACCCTAAGTACTGCTNAGAAATCTGGTTGCTGTAGCTAACAGAGACTTAGCCTCTTACTGCCTCTATATTTTCATCTTGCAGAATGTATTTGGCCAATTAAGTATGATGTACATTCCTCTATTTACATATTCTTTAAGTTGACTGCGGAGGGCTGTGGGAGCATACAGCAGGTTGCAACTAGTGTTTGACAAGTTGACCTACCAGATGCATGGATCCCTGTTGGGGACGGGGGCACTTGGCAAAGCTGTGGGGTTATTGACTGTAAGTGATGTTGTTTTCTGTCCTTAACTGTCTCAGATGCCACTGCTATGCCTCCCTAATAAGAACAGCTGTGGGGGTCTTTCCACAGCCCTTCAGTGGTGTGTTTTACACTTATTGGGCACATATAGAGCTATGGATGTTCAGGAAGATTATTTCTGTTTAAGCTATATAATTTTGATGTATAAAAATAATACTAGGATATTTTACNAAACTCNGACTGACATAGGATTCTCAGTCACAAAGATGGCCTCTTACATAGACAGCTAACTTCAGACTTCAGAGCAGATTCAAAGCAGGCTGTTTGTCCCTAGAGACACACAAGGTCATTTTTCCAAGTGTTGCTTTGCTTNTTCAAGATCAGAGCTTGAAGCAACTTTAGACATAACTTTCTCAGTAACTGACTTTTTGAATGTAGTCCCAGCCTCAGTTGATGCGACAGGCTCAAGGTTCAGTCATCTGTTTACTTATTGTCTGGGAACCCTCACAAACTTAGAGCTACGTGCATGGGTCATTGTAACATTACTAGCTTAAGAGAAACTACGTGACTTATCTTGTGTTATGAGAATGTGTAGGTTCCTGAAAGTGTAACTTGTAATTGTCCAGATTTTGGCTGTGAGCGGTAGGAGTGATGTAGAGAGAGGGGCTGAGGAGGAGCAGCAAAAANGAACAAGGCAGTGGTAGTGCAGAGAGATAGAGTGGAGAAAAGGTGTAGAGAGAGAAATGTGGAGACAGAGAAAGTGAATTAGAGAAGGCTGCTGAGTAAAGAATGAGAAGGGATGAAGAGCTAATTAGAAAGCTGTGAAGAGAGATTTTTCATAGAGAATTTTTCAAGATGAAATAAAGAGAAAGTTACCATCAGAAAGCATCTNTGTTTATTTTTCCCCTCAGATACAAAAGGGCTAGCCCTCAGATATGAATTTTTGTTGAACCCTCACTACGTTGATGTCTTCCTTTTGCAACCCTGAAGCAGATTGGGAGCTGGTATCTCAGATAATATTTAACTTATGAAGTGTTTACTGTGATATTGTTTCCTATTGTAATTTGTTTTTGCAAAGTCTCAGACTAAATAGATTGTAGGTAATTTAGTTACTAAATGTTTTAAACAAGCAATAAAATGAGACAAATATTATCAAACCCAAGAGAGTAAGGAGGAGAATCACAGAAGAATATGAATACTTACTGCCTTATTTCATGGCTGGTGTTCAGTGACTAGGTGTAGCATGGAAGAGAAGTCTCCTTGGTAAACATTGGAGAAATTAAGCATTTGTGTCAAAAAAAAGACTAAAATATAGTGAACAGCAACCACACTTTGGGTTATTGGTCTTAATAAAATAATCCAAAATAACACTGAGAAATTTCTGGATCAAGTGATACTCATTCACAATTGTGCAAAAAAGATATCTCTGCCTTCANATATAGATGTTAGGTAAAGAATATAATAAATTAAATTAAATAAGTATTAGTAGTAATAAAGTTAACGAGGGTATGAGTATATGACAAGGCTACAGTTGTCCCCAAATGTTGAAAAATTCCCCTTTTCTTAAGTAGTTAGACATTTGTATGCTGTACTTTGAAGATGGTATTTCCCACCATATTCAACTTAGAGTCTTACTTCCTGAATCTCAATAACATTAGAAAAAGAAGTATCATAATTGTTCCTTTCCCTTTAAGATAAGTTACCAAGTAAAAAAGAGATGAAATGTCTTTGCTGAACAAGAAAAATATTTCCTCCTCCTCATTAAAAGAATGAAATCTANCAAGAACTTACTAATGTTCCCAAAATATTATGTTGTTGTAGTCACCCTTACAAGTGTATACACCTGATTAGGCNAGCATCCCTCAAGACAACTCATCTGCCTGAGAATATGCTAAGTAAACAAAGATTTTTCATTTAGTGAAATGTATACTTACACACCTCAGGAGCAACTCCCTCAAAACAGCTATTTGCATATCCTTACTGCTAAGTTTATTCAATTTTCTGACTTTTAATTCAAAATGCATAACTTGCCCCTGACCCTTTTCTTTCTCTTGTTTGAGTACCAGCTAAAAACTGAAGCATACATTACCTGACACATGGGATTTCTCACTCTTCCCCTAAACAATTCCTCTCCACTTTCTATAGCTGTTTCCAGACCTCCCATACTAAGTCCAAAAGACCATGACTGCCCCTTCCCTTNATCCCACTACTGGCAGCTTTCAAGATCAAGAATTTTTCTGTCATATTGTTTGTCCCTCAAATGCTAATAAAATTTTCCTTAGGTTTTTCTTGAGAATGCCCTCAAGCCGGGTGGTGGAGGCACATGCTTTTAATCCCAGCACTGGGGAGGCAGAGGCAGGTGGATCTCTGGGCTGGGTGAGTGAGTTCCAGGAAAGGCACCAAAACCACACAGAGAAACCCTGTCTCAAAAATCAAAAAAAAAAAAAAAAAAAAAAAAAAAAAGAATGTCCTCAAATTGTTTTATCAAACAGACTAATAATTCACAATTCACAAAAGAGAATCATTGAAAAAATGTAGTAACTCAGATTGGATATTAAATATTTTCCTTTGAGAACAGAAGTGACAATATTCTGTGATTTGAGAATTTTATGTATGGCAGAAATATGATTAAAACTAGAAGTTACTCTTTTGAGGCAGGCAAGCATAAGAAANAGCTTAGCCTAAATGAAATGTCTCCATCAAATCCCCTCAGAGCTTGAGGAGCCCTTGGGAAGAGGAGACTGAAAGTGTAAGAGTCATAAGGGATTGAGGACACCAGAAGAACAAAACCCTCTAAATAAACATGTGCAAAGCTCATCAAAGCTCATATGAACTCACAGATACTGAGGTAACATGCACAGAGGATACACAGATCTGCCCCACATCTTCTNTGCCTATATTATGACTTCCAGTTTAGTGTTTTAATGAGTGGGTTTCTAATGCTTGCCCCTTCTCTTATGCTCCTTTCTTTAGTTGGTTTGTTTTTTTCCAAAGTTGATGTGACAGTTTTTATTTTATTATATTTTATATTGTTATATTTTAAAAATTAATGAATAATGAAAACCTAGCCACTAGTATATAAAGACCAACAACTGAGCTGTCATTTACACCTGCCGAGAGAGGGAAAATCAGTTTTCTCCAAAGGAGTGACACTGGTATGACCAACAGATAATGGACTCGACAGTTTTTATTTGTGCTTTTATTTGGTTACAGTTTGTGGTTGGTTGATTTTGGGGGGGGGTGTTTTCCTACTTTGGGAGATTTCATAGATGCATTGGGGTTTTGCTTGGGTTTTTTTGAGAATTAACTTAAAGATGTGTGGGCAGGCATGTAGAAAGGATGTTAAAGGACTTGTGGGAGGGGAAGAATATAATCAAAATATACTTAAATTTTAAAAAAGTGTTTTAAGTAATAAAAATATAATAATAGTAATAATAATAATAAATAAAAAGAAAAAGAAACAGCTTAAAAATTTAGGACTCTACTTGCTTGAGCAACATACACAACTCTCTTCTTAAAAATTTATTTTTTATGCATATGAGTTTTTGCCTGTGTGTATGTATGTGTACCACATGCATGTCTGATGCCTTCAGAAGCCAGAAGAGGGTGTTAGATCCCCTCAAACCAAAATTTCATGCGGTTGTGAACTGCTACATTGGTACTGGGAACTGAAACTGGGTATTCTGTAAGGAGCAGAAATACTTTTACTAATTGAGCCATATGTATAGCTCCTATACTCTCATTTAACAATGCATTTGCCAGCTTGAGACATTTACTTGCATGTACCATATACACATATACTTTTCTCCAAACAATGTACCTAGGAAACTGTTAGCAAACTGGGACCCCCGTCAACATCAAGNTGTATGTATGCAAATGGATTATCCTAACAACTCCTTGATGACAGCCAAGAATGCATTCAGAAAGCAATGGCAATGGACCAATCTGTCTTAGACTATTTTGTGTGCATGCTTCCAACTGAACTTTTAGAAGGAATTTTCTGTTTACCTTTTTTATATTTATGTACAATTGGGCATATATATGATTAAAATTTGATTCATCATGGAAAGGGATTGCAAAGGAGAAAAAATTTTTTTTGTAATTTGAATGCTGTAATTNAAATTTAAAAACCACCTAAATTAAGCCCCTGATAACCAAATTGCTCTTTCCCTTAACCTCACGAAAGTAGTTTTCAAATAATATTTTGCTCTTTTAGGAGCTTTCATTTTTCTGAACTTCACAGTGTAATGTTTAGGCTTTATTCTTCATTTCTGTTTTTTTTTTTAAGCTATTTAGGAAAGAGACCTTAAATGCCTAACATCTTCTTATGGCAGGGATGTGTACTCAACATTTTGTGACTTGATCCCAACAGAGAAGCAAGCAAAAAAGACAATTTGTTTCAACCCTGGCTGGGGAACTCATAAAATCCACAGTATTTGGGATGCTACCCAGTGTTTCTAATGTTTCGGTTTTGCTCAGATAAGCCCAAAGACACTGCAGGCATGATACGACAAGAAGAAGGATTCTCTAATATTTTTACAGCTCTGAAACCTGGAGGGGTCAAGTCACTGTCTCACTTCTGCTCTAGAAGTTCTATAACTTGTCTTTGTGCTTAAAATCATCATTAGAAACTCATCCATTTCTTTGGACTATGCACTACGATGCAGAGTGAGAAAGTAACATAAGGTAGATCCTGGCAATATTGTTCTATAACACTTAAGAAGCACAATACAGGCTGGGAAAAATTTAGCCAAATGATGGAAACTTAAGTATAACACAATCCTCAGCATGCCCTATTTTGTAGGAATCAAGCAGAATGTTTGGAATTGCCTTATTTGGAGGATTTTGTAAAGAAGTGTTGGAAGTCAGCCATGCAAGAAATAGAGTAAATGACACTTTCTACCTACCATTTTCATTCGCTGTTATACTTACTGCACTCCTCCAGAAGGAAATGCATGGCTCTTCAGATACAACTAGTACCCATGTTCCTTTTTGGTCATGGAACCTCAGCAATATGAATAGCTTGAAATCTCTGAGGACCTCCCAAACATCAATGGTGAACTACAACACATTAATTAGCCATATCTGAATTTGTCTTCATTTTAAAATATCTTACCTCATAAGGACTTCCAAAAACCCAAATTGTCTACCCTCATGCCATAGCATTACTTGCCTCCTGTTAACTTCAGAAGTAGGTATAACTTTTCCTAGAGACATTCCTGACTCTCTAAGAAACTAATACTTTCTAGTACTGCTAACACATCTACATTGTTGACCCTAACTCAGAGGATCTGACTTTCTCTCTCATTTTCATTTTCCTTTCCTTACAGATTCCAGGATTTACAGTTGGATGCCACACACATCTCAAAATCTAACAAAATAGTCTTCAAGCTTCCTTATCAGTATGTTTTTCTAAAAACAATGTTCTAAATATCAAAGTTCTGTTCTTATTCTAATCATTAAACAAGATAGATGAAATTTAAAAAGATATCAATGAGATTAAAAATGGAAACTTAATTACCCAGCACCCGGTATTCCGTATAATATAGTGGTCTCAAGTACTTAGAGCCTCATTTTTTAGATAACTGGAAAAATGTAAGCAACAGAAAAAGTGATCTGCACTTTAAAAGTTAGATAGTATTTCCTANTCTTAAAGTCACCTTATCATATTTATATTTATAAATCAGCTATTATCTTTAAGTTTTTAAATATTATTCCACAGTTACTTATCTAATGCTATAAGACCTACAAACATGGGGTTTTCATGCTTGATCATTGACACCAGAAGAACTGTACAAATTCACATTTGAGAGGGGTGTTTAAAGCATCTCAAAATATTTGCAGAATGAACTACATAATCTTTGGGCAGATCCACAATCTATTAAGAAGAGTCAAAGGAAGGCCAGTAGACCTGGGGCCCAGGAAAAGCTCTAGCATAAGCTGTTGTCTAGTAGAAGATACATATTTTAGCTCAAACAAATGCTAACATAATTCTCCTACCACAATAGCATACTATTAGGACCTTCCATGGGTTGTAAGATGTCTAGACATATTGGGAAGGGAAATTATTTCCCTCAGCTCCTCAGTTCAA
>LZPO01008857.1:25369-39032 GCA_001675575.1 Neotoma lepida | reverse complement strand
GAGAGCAGTTGAAACACTAGAAAGGGGGTTATAGGAAATCACCCAACAACGATTTTCCATGTCTATAGATGCTTTCATTTGAGGGTAGGGGAAGCTGGAGGGCTACCTCCAAAAGGAGTGGGCGCACAATTTAAAATGCTCTGGTTATAGACTANGAACTAAAGATCAAAGGGCTGAGTCCTCTGAATTACACAGTGAGTCACTGGAAAAACTGAGTAGAAGTCAGGCATCCTGTTCTCCAGTCATGGCTACTAAGTGCAATTGGCTTTTAAGTAGTACCTGTATTTTTTTTTTCACTTAGACCCAATCCCATCGTAAGGAATATAATTATGTGTACATTACAGATTGCCAAGCCCTAGAGCACTATGAAGTATTTTGCCATGATAATATGGTGGCTGAGGTGAAAAGGTAATGAGAAGCCACACATCTGATGTGTGGTCCCTGTGTTCCCAGGGGACTGTGGCCTTCTGTACAACGACCATTCCAGCCATCGCATGGATTCAATTTAGAGGTTCTCCTCTAAGAGAGAATATTTCCAAAGCTAAATTGATAGTGATGGAGTGTGTAAGCAACTGACTTTTTACAACTTTGTCTGCTATGTCTTTCCATTTGTTGTCTACTAGTTTATACCAACTTCATTTCAAAAGGTAATGAATGGTTTAACATATGATAGACAAAGATGTTTACAGTCAAAAGTGACAAGATTTGTTTGAACAGATAATATATAAGTACTGTAAATGTTTTAATATTCCATTCAAACAGAGCTTTTGTGTGCTTCTTGTACACATGCCAGTCTTTGATAATAGGTAGACTGCTTTGAAGACCAGGTGACCCACAATGAAGATGACTAAAGCGTGTTTGCATTGTGTGTGTATGTATGGTAAAAGAGAGCCAGCAAAATCTTCAATCTTCTTCCCACCTGCTATGAGAGGGAAGGGCCGTGTCCTGCAGAAATGAGTTCTCAGGCACCTTCCCCGAGTGAACAGGAAGAGGTCATCTCCTGGGGACAAACATGCTTTGTTTCTTTCATGGACTTAGTGACTACATCAAGAGAAGTAAGACACAGGCCAGACAGCGCTGGGAACATTCGGGAAGTGTGCTGGGGTCAGGGGAACTATCTCAGCTCTCTTGGGATGTGTGCAAATACTTAAATAGCAAGAGGATAGGAAGTATAAACTCTGAGCTGGCTAGATTAGAGTTTAATGCTGTCCTGCCACTTTGCAGATGAATAACTCTGAGTTGATCATTTAATTGCTGTGAACCTTAGCTACCTCTTTTACAAAAAATGGGATGGTAATAACCACATAGGTTTGTTGTGAAGATTAGGTAGAAACATGTGTGTAAAAGCTTCTGGGATAGTTAAGACTTGGTACGTGTTAGTTTTGTTTTCTCTCCCTCCCTCTCTCATTCCCTCTTTTTGTCCTCCATCTCCCTTTTTCTTCCCCTCCCTCCCTCACTTCCTTTCTTCATACAGAATTATATGCCATAATTTGTTTTAATTATGGCCCACCAATATAATCAAAATCTTCTTCAAACTTGAATGGGCATTCGGGTTGTGCTGAATCTTTTCATGAGTTATTTTCTAACAGAAACACAGTTCTGTATGTCAGTTGATAGTCTTAACCTGGTGAAATTCATATAGAGTAAGAGTTCACTGACCGAAGATAATATAGCATGTGTTGGCATTTGTCCAGCAAAGCTTGACCAGCAGGTACAACCCTAGACTCATGAAGACAGGCTGATCCAAGGCTTAGTACATACAAAGTTATTCCTTCCTCCCGTGAAGTTTAATCGAATGCCAGCAGTCATGATTGGTGGGAGACTCTTCCCTAAGCAGTAATTCTCAGAGTGGGCTTCTCAAATTGACTCTTCCCGCTTTAAAAAATGACCTCTGTAGTTACACTGGAAGAAGAGAGTGTGTGAAGAAAGATCCTGAAGAAAGAGCAGATTCGAAGTTTGTAGGGGAACTAGTTCACACCCTCCCTGCCCACATTGCATTGCTTGGGAGTTACGTAAACCAACTGCTGGAGCTAGAAACTGTGGCCTGTCTTTGTGTCTAGGAAGAGGAGGAAACAGGTTTTATGAGCAACTAGCAACCTCTGACCAATGGCTGTTGGCTCAGCCTCTTTCTTCTGGATCCAGATTCCTTTTCCATCTTTCACTGATTCTTAGTCCAGTTTATAATGTTAGTTTATGATATCAAGTTTAGTTTGCTTCTGGGGCTGCAGAGATGGCCCAGTGGTTGAGATCACTTGCAGAAGACTTGGCTTTGGTTTCCAGCACCCACATGGTGGCTCACAACTGCTTGTAACTCCAGTTCCAGGGATATGATGCCTCTTCTGACCTCTGTGGGCACCAGGCATGCTTGTGGTGTGCAGTCATCCATGCAGACAAAACACTCATACAGATAAATTAAATAAATCTTATTTTTAAATTTTATTTGGTTAACTCCTAATTGGGAGGAGTGTTTGCTTACTTATCCTCATCTGATAGCCTATTGATCCAAATTCTGGACTTCTTGGCTATACTTCTATTCAGAGAAAATTAGAATTATTTCTGAGTTAAAGAAAATCTTAGAGACATTTGAGTTTTGACAGTCATTTTCATAGTAAGGTTGCTTCTCCCTAAAGATTATTGTTAGCTTTGCTTATAAATGGAAATAAAATAGAACATTTTAAAAGCTGTATTTGAAGTTCCCTTCTTTATAATACTTGGGCATTTTGAAAGACAGGTGAGTCAGAGGGAAGGGATTTCCAGGTACAGTGAAACAATATTCTTGGCTTTTAGCCCTGATGAGCCATTTAAGTGACTCATCTTGAAACAGCTCTAATAGACTACAGAGAATAATTGGAAATATTGGAAGTGAAGCCTACACATCCGAGTAAGTGAGAATGTTACATACAGTAGTAGAACTGTGAATAGTTCTTTGTTTGGTTCCCTTTTTGTTTATAACTGTTTATTTTCCCTCTAATTTCTGACTTGGGATACATTCCCTCTGTATTTTCTTGCCTTACCCCAATCTTTGTTCAAAGGTGAAAATCAAGAAGAACAGCAAGGGCAAGGGTGATGTGTAGCCTAGGCTACCTCCTGGGGCCAGTGCTCTGTTTAGGCTCTGTCTGAAACAACGTGGAAGAGCACATATTAAAGGGTGTAGACTAAGTACTTGATGGAGCATTACCAGCAGGTTAGGCTTTACCTTCAATTCAGAGTTTCTGTGAGGCAAATAGAACAGCTGGCCCACCGAGTACTTGAAGCTCTTGCATTTACAGTTTGGGTTTGGTGCTCCTCCAAAAGACTGCAGTCTTGTGGGCCCCACATGCAGATTTATTCCTCACAAAGGCAGTAACTTAGGATTGGCTGCCAGTGCGAATTCATCAGCATTAAATGATCTTGCTTAAGCTGCAAAGAGAGAATACCGTCTTCACAAGCTCACACATTGTGTTCTGGGGTAAGCTCTCTGGATAGCAGAAGGCACAGTCGATGAGCCTTCCCTGCTAAACCTAAACTCCTGTTCGAGGATGTCGTATTGACCACATGGAAATGCACAGAACCTGCTTGTTAGTGGGGACTGTCACATGGAACCGCTTAGTTAGTTTATCTGGCTTCCCACAGCCTTTGTGATTACAGGCCACCATCAAGAGATCTTATTTAAATTAAGGTGACCTTTCGTATGTTTTCCTGTTTGTAAAAGTAATACACAATCATAAAATTCCATCCTTTAAGAAATATATTATGGAGAAAGGGAAAAGTCTCCCATAATGTTCAACACACTTGCTGTTAGCATGCTTTTGTATATGGTCCTTTAAGTAATTTCAATGGATATGTTAACATTTTACCATTCATTTTCTTAGTAATGGATGGACTTGTGTGGTCTATATTGTTTTTCATATTTTCCCTCTTATTACATCATGGACATTATTATAGCAGGATTTTCTAAGACAGTTTTCCCTTCTCATATTTCTTCAGGGTCCCATGGTCCCATTGGGTGGTATATAGTCTAGAAAATTAAAAAGAAGAGCTCTGGATGGTAATTATTTCCCCCTCCTTCCCCTTCCTCCTCTTCTGTAAGAGTTTTTTAAAGAAAGATCACTCGAAAACACGTCTAAAGACAACAGGATTAGGTTTGTCCATGGACCTACTTTCCTATTGGCCAGTTATTACTTCTGATTGTTGTATTGATAGTGTGATGCATGAATCAATGACTTCAGAAAAACAGAGTTCCCACTCTGACATTCTTTCCAGCAGTAGGCTTATGGAAGCTGGTATAATTTAGAGGTGGTGTTGCTGTCTTCTAGAAAGATGGGATGAGTTGTCTATCTAGAGAAACATCGAGCCCTGTGAAGGATAGAATCCCAATTCATTGGATTGCTTTGCATGGTTTTCTTGATCTAATTCTGTAATATCAGCTTCCAACATCCCATTCCATGTGCCTGAGCTTCAGACATGTTGTTTCTTTTTGTTTGTTTGTTTTTTCTTTTTTGTTTTTTNGAGATAGAGTTTCTCTGTAACTTTGGAGCCTGCCCTGGATCTCACTCTGTAGACCCTGCTGGCCTTGAACTCACAGAGATCTGCCTGCCTCTGCCTCCCCAGTGCTGGGATTAAAGGCGTGCGCCACCACCCGAGCCAACATGTTGTTGCTTACTGTTGGCCACCTCTGTGTTCTGACTGACTTTCCCTCTCTTGGGATGCCCTTTGTTCCTTGTGTTGAGTGAAGCGTATATGCTCACAGCTCTTTGATGAGACATCACCAGACTGCCAGGCAGAACTCTTTGTCCTTGCTCTCTACTTCTATTGTGTGGCTCTGATGTTATGTCATATTTTACCTTACCTGTCTTAGTTAATTAATTAATTTTTGTTTATGTGGTCCTGGGGGTGTACCACTGAGCTACATCCCCAGCCCTCAGTTTGTTTTATTATAGTGTAATACACACACAGTAAATTCACAAAGCCTAATTAGTCTTTCAAAAAGACTAATTTATCAGGTCAGAATTTACACCGGAACTACAGCCATCAAAACATAGAAACATGTTTGCCCATTCTTCTATTTCCAGAGGTAGCTCAGTAAGTTCTCAAATGAATATGACTGATGACTGGTAATTTTGCTCATTCCATCTAGNGTGGATTTCTTATAAAGGGTTTTTCTTTTCTTTTACCAAACCAAACATTTATTGCCATTCATTTCAGTTCTTAAGAGAAACAAAGTAAATTACTGATTTCTCCAGTAACAATTATGGATTTATGAATAAAACACAGATTCCATTTTTCTATTCATTGATAAAGTTTGATATCTATTTGATGAAGTTTTATTAGGAGATATTAATCTCAAAATGCGATATTAAGCAAAAAGATATGGTTTCTTGTTTATTCCTTACAGAAAGAAAATCATTTCTTTCCTCTTTTATATCCCTAAATCTAGATTTAGATTTTTAAAAATGGAGTGATGTTCTATTTCAGGTTTACTTCTCCCACAAAGAATTGATGATACATTTTTATGAAAGGTACTTATGCATGTTTTAAAGCTAGAAAATGGAACATTTGCTCAGAGTAATTAGATTCAACATAAGGGCTTAGTGGTCTTCCCGGAAAGATGATCCTAAGATCAATCCCTTTCGTTTACATTAGGCTCAAAGGAGTTCTGAAGAGTTCCCAGTTCAGAAGGCTGGCCTAGTTACCTCTTCTGCCTACGGGCGGAGAGACAGTATCACTTGGCCCTGCCTGAGGTTCTCAGCTCTTCTTTGAGAGCTATACATGGAAACACCACCAATGGGCCTGACAACCAATCCCTTCTCAGCTTGTCCTAGTATTTTTATACAGTTGTCTTTCTGCTCATTCATTCACATAACCTGTCATTATCAGTGCCTTTTATTTCCAATGTGTTCTTTGTTCTTCAATATCAGATTAAAATTTTGTTGACTATTTTTATAAAGGCAGTTTTATTCCTTATAAATAATTGACTTAATTGAACAAGTATTCATTTAGAATCTTCTCTGTGCTCAGTACTGTTCAATATCATAAACTACAGTCTCTCTAGAAGGTAGAATGTTATCCCATTGATTTAAATAATAGCTAATGAGTTTTAAGTTCTTTGTGTGGTTGGTTTTATAGATTTCATTGGTAATTATGAAATGGAAGATTCAAACAAGTTTCCCCCCTCATAGAACAATATATCTAATTAGTTCTTATATTAATTATCTAAGTACTCATCACTAGTTAATGCCATATTGCTTCAGGCATTTTTGTATGTGTGTGTGTGTGGTATGTTTACATGTTTGCATGCATGCTCATACCTGTGTGCCCAAAGTTGATGTCAGGTGTCTTCCTTGACTGCTGTCTACTTTGCTTATTGAGGCAGGGTTGCGTGCTGAACCCGNAGACTGCTAATTCCAGCTAGTCTAGCCAGGGGACACCTGAGTGATAGGATTAGAGGTGGATACCACACTGCCTAGCCTTACATGCTTCTGGAGATTGGAACTCTGGCCCTCATACTTGAGTAGCAAGCCATTGAGCCATCTCTCCAGCCTGCTGCAGGCCTTTTAAAAGGCACTATCCTTGTTTTAAAAGGATATTGTAAATACAGAAAGACTTATTTATGTTAAGTACATATTATGTACTTTTGTAGAAAAATCTGNAGGATTGTTGACAGGTTTGTGAGTAAAATGCAATTGCTCATATCTTAAATTGAGTACTCATTCTTCCACCTACTATAATGTCAATATCTGAACTAGGGCTAAGCAGACAAAAATTAAGTATCTGTACTTGGATCCTGGTTTTGGAGAGGCCATAGATCTGCTGTATGGAAACTTGAGCTTCTGTGTAGTTGCATTTGGAACCACTATAAGATCAAATGGACAATTAATGGACAATCCAATAAAAGATAACAAGGCCCTGTGATAAGAAAGTATGTACTAAGTGATATTTACTTCTCACCTGGAATGAGAAAAGTAAGGCTCTGCCATCGNTTTCCATCCTAGAAGGACACGGGAAAGATAGTAATTAGAATTAGCTCCCACCTGCCTAATACTTGGGGAACACCGATGGCTTCCAGAGAATGCTTTCTAAGGACAAAAATTNAGTATCTGCTTGGATCATGGTTTTGGAAAGCCCATAGACCTTCCACAGTTATGGAAGACTCTTTCCTCTTGTCTTCTGCAGTCTCTTTTCAAAGCCTAAGTCTTACTCAGAAGTAACTTCTCAAACTCAGGAAAAACTTAGATCGCTTTGGTCTTTGCCTGTAAATCAGTGGTTGACACTTTCTTGTGTGTTCTCCTTTGGAGAGTTTTGCCCTTACTAGAGGGCAGAGAAAGAGTCTATGTCATTAATCAGAGAGAACTGTTTACCACTATAATCTAGAGGGCACTTGCCCATGGCAGGCAGTAAAATTACCTTGGTTGTGTAAGCATGGTTTGCTTAGACTGGCCCCAAATGTTTGGGAATTATTCAAGAGCTGTCTGAGACTGACCGATTAACTGTTTTTTCACCTTTCTCTTCAAATTCACCTTTACACCTTCCAATCACATTGACAGGATTGGAGGTTCCAGAAATTGCAACATTACTGACTTCCAGCCATGTGACATAGGATTTCAGACGCCCAGTTAAATTTTAAGCCAGACATTTCTCTTCAATTCAGGTCACCTACAGGCCAGACAAAGCCAAGGTCATATGTTGAACTAATATAAGAGTTCTGCTGGTTCCAGTAACTCTCCTGTTGTTCATAGCTTGAAATACTATACCATGGTTAATCATAAGTGTCAGNTGTTGTATCCTTTTATTTATGAGTCCTTAATCAGGAGGACACAGCAAGAATCACTGTTCACGAGAANCCTTTCATGAGGCCTTTTTGGATACTCTGTAATCCTGAAGAGAGGAGGACTTGATGTTAACTTGCAAAAAATGTTGAGTAGTATGTATTGGCCTTTCTGAAAGCAATGTTTTCTGTACTGGGATTGAATGATCAACCCATAACTTTTATGTGGCTATTATTACAAAACAAACAAACAAAAATCACTAAGCCATTACTCCTTATCTCTGTTTTGTGATACATAGTTTTGTAAGAATTCAAAACAAAAGTTTTGTCTTTGTTCAAAGAGGGCTACAATCAGGAGTATAAATAGGATCATTTTATGAATAAATACCAGAGAGGAATTTGTAGTCAGATAATTTAGTGACAGTTTATATTTTCATATTTCTATATTTATCAGCTTCATCCTCAGATTTATAGCACAAAAGTTATGTACAGTTCTTTTTTTTTGAGGCAGTCAGAATGTTTCTAAACTTTAAATTCATGCTTACCTTTTAGAGCTAACATTTTTGTGGATTTCATTCCTGTGGACTTCCACTTTTCACNCAGTGATCCCATGTGAATCCTCCACTCCAGCCACAAAGGCCCCACGTGGTTCCCTGAACACAACATGCTTTTACCCATCTTTCTGAGTTATATAACGNTCTTACCCCAGCCTTCCATTCTTCCCTCATCTCCTTCAAGACAACACTTCAGCGCTGCTTCCATCATTACACTTCCCCTTTGCTTTATAGTCGGATGTCAGGGCTGCTCCGTGTACCACTTTATCCGCCCTATTACTGAGGTACTCCATTCTACCTTATGGCTTAATCTTTCTTTTGGGGTTGGTGTTTCCTCAAACAAACAGCAACAAGGGGCATCCATACTGAGGACCAAGGCCATATTTTCCAAGCAGCATCCAACTGGTTGGCTTGNCACAAAATTGCATATTTCTCTTGTTTTCTCATCAATAGATGGGAAACATTAGCATCTGGTTTCTCAGAACTGCTCTGAGGAAGGGCAAAGAAACTGACAGTGAACTCAGAATTCTCTTAAAAGTAGTTAGTATTTCTTCCAAAAGGATTACCACAAGTGTTCAGTGACAGCTGTGTGACACAGCAGTCTGACTTTTCTACAGTATCTAGAAATGAAAATGGANAGTCAACCTCAATAAAAGGTGATACACTTACCCTTTGCCTCCAGTCTGTTTAACCAAGCCAAGATGAAGCAAGAGTGCTGGGAAATGAGCTTTTCTGAGTAACGTATTTGTTTAGGCTGCTGCCAGCTTCTTAACCTCGCTTCCTCTCCACGGTATCCACCTTTTCAATGCTCTTTTTGTGTAGGATGGCATGTTAGCTGCTAGAATAATAGGGATCACGCCCACTCTACCAGCAGTAGTCTGTCCCAGTGTGATCACGTTCACGGGACTGCTTACCAGCAGGAGCTCAAGAGAAAATGGCTTGGGACATTAAACAAATAAGTCAGCTAAGAGGGCTGTCTAGGCCCAAGAACAGAATTTCTGGATTTGTTTAAAGAATTAAACTTATGCACTACACTTTCCCCCTTTGCAACAAAGATAGAAATCTTTGCTAGAGAAACATTTCAACATCCCAGCTGCAAGTATAACTTACAATGGAAAATGTTTTTCAGTTTAGAAAGAGTCAATTGCTATTCTGTAATGAAAGATTGATGTGGCTTGATGAAGGGAGCAAAGTTCTTGTTAGTCCTTGAAGTTAGGAGATCACTGTTTTCTTCTTGTTGTTAGATTTGGTCAAGAAATATTCAGTGTCCACTGTGTTGAGAACTGTTAAACATTATGAACACTACAGTAATAGTAGAAGACACAGTTACTGCCCTTGAGGGAGTGAACATTGAGTAGGCAACTGATAGAGATTAGGACCAGCAACAAAATGATGCAAGTCAGGTGTAATCAAAGAGCCCCAGACAAACTACAGACCAGAAAGTAATGAATGGGTTACTGTGGACTCTCCTGCTATGTAGCTGTAAGTGTCTTGGATATCCTCCACAAATCATATCTTTTCTTTTAAACAAGATTGTATGTGCCCCCTTTACCAAGGACAGTATTTACAACTGTGAACTTGGAACTTTGAGTCTCTTTCAAAACTGTAAACAGAGTACAAATGAGATCCACCAATGTGGCAGAAGAGCACTTTGGAGCCAGATACTCAGCAGCAAAAGGAGTCAGGGGGCTCAGTACTGTGACTGTCGTAGAGATGATGTCCTTTTTCAGCTTTGTAAAATGTGACTTTTGGTTACAAATTTGAAGGAAAAAAAACTATTCTAAGTTGGCTTACTTTCCTTAATTAAAAAAAATAGAGAATTTAATTTCCACCTAAGTCTGTTTTCATTTTAATTTGCTCCACTTATTGGTTTATTCAGCACATAATTACTTTTGGCAGGCTTCTATCCCTTGTGCCCTATGTATATAAGGACAGGGACCTGGGCCCTGTCTGGACAAAGCTGGGGAAAAGAAGGGGTAAAGCACATGCCTGCAATTTTAACTTGTTAGGATATGTGTGCTTTCTGTAGTTAATTTTGAGGAAAACACTAATTTTAGCTAGATTTACCATATCCTGTTCATTACTTATTTGTTCATGTGCTCATTCATTCATTTTCTTCAAGTTAATAATTGCTAGAAATTTAACCCTGAGTCATCACTGACATCACCTTCTCATCAAGTTCTGTCAAATGTCTCTCTCCAGAATGTTCTGACTGTATTTTCAACACCACCTAACTGGTCTCCCAATTTCTGTTTGCTTCCCTCTTACAGTAAGTTTCAAACTTATTCACTGTGAGCCACTATAAGAACTGCATTCAGATATTCATTGGTGGTATTCATGTGTTACTATGTATCTGTAAGTCTAAAACAAAACATTCATGAAATAATATATGTCTTTACTCTATATGATTCATTGTGATATTGTTTTAAGTTACATTTTCTTTTTCATGCTTGACATGGTCATACAAGTTCATTTCATCANNCACTAATGGCTTGGGGTGAGCTATTCAGTCCTTTTCATCATAGCAGTATACCTGGTGGCTTTATATCATTTCCTTGTGCTAAAAGGAAAACTCCAACCTAAAGAGGTTAACCACACCCAAGAAAACATAGTGAATAAATAATCCTAGACTAGCAAATCAAAAGAAGGGAAACACACAGCATACACACCACCACCACCACCACCACCACCAACAACAACAACAACAACAACAACATAATAGGAATCAACAAACACTGCTATCAAATCATTGATATCTTTCAACATCAGTGTTCCCAATACCCCAGTAAAAAGGCACAGACTAACAGAATGGATGTGAAAACAGGATCAATCCTTCTGGTGCATTCAAGAAACACGCCTTAACATCAGTGATAAATATCACTTCTGGGTAAAAGGATGGAAAAAGATATTCTAAGCAAGTGGATCTAAGAAGCAAGCTTGTGTAGCCATTTTAATATCTAATGAAATAGACTTCAAATCAAAACTAATCAGAAGAGATAGGGAAGGGCACTACATACTCACCAAAGGAAAAATCCACCAAGAGGACATTGCAGTTCGTAACATCTGTGCACCAAACACAAGGGCTCCCAATTTCATTTAAAAAAAAACAAAAAAACAAAAAAACACTACTATAGCTTAAATCATATATTGACCCTTACACACTGATAGTAGGAGACTTTAGGACCGGACTTTCACCAATACGTAGGTCATCCAGACAAAAACTAAACAGAAAAGCTGGTTGCTAACTTATAAACCAAATGGACCTAACAGATATATACAAACATTTCACCCAAACACATAAGAATATNCCTTCTTCTTGGCACCTCATGGAACTTTCTCCAAAACTGACCACATACTTGAACACAAATCAAGCNTCAGCATATACAAGAATATTGAAATAATACCCTGCATCCTGTCTGACCACCATGGATTAAGACTGGATAGCAACAACAGAAACAACAAAAAACTTACAAACTCACCGAAACTAAACAACTCACTACTGAATGAAAGAAATTAAAGACTTCTTAGTGTTGAATAAAAGTGAATACACAACATACCCAAACCTGTGGAAGGCAGTTCTATCAGGCAAGTTCATAGCACTAAGTGCTAAATAAAANAAAAAAAATTAGAGATATCTCATACTAGTAACTTACCAGCACACCTGAAANCTCTACAGCAAAAAAGAAGAAATCACACTCAAGAGGAGTAGATGGAAAGAAGTACTCAAACTCATGGGTAAAATCAATAAAATAGAAACAAACAAACAAAAACCCAACAATACAATGAACCAATGAAATAAAGAGTTGGTTCTTTGAGAAAACCAGTAAGATTGACAAACCATTATCCAATTAACTAAAAGGCAGAGAGAGAGAGAATATCCAAATTAACAAAATTAGAAATGAAAAGAGAGACATAACAACAGACACTGAGGAAATTCAGTGAATCATAAGGACATACTTTAAAACTTGTACTCCACTAAATTGGAAATTGTAAAAGAAATGGTTAATTTTCTTGATACATACCACTTACAAAGTTAAATCAAAATCAGATAAGCAGTTTAAACAGAATTGTAACCCCTAGTGAAATAGAAGCAATCATTAAAAGTCTCCCAACCAAAAAAAGCCCAGGGCTAGATTATTTTAGTGCAGAATTCTACCAGACTTCCAAAAAATAGCTAATGCCAATACTCCGCAAATTATTCCACAAAATAGAAACAGAAGAAACATTGCCTAATACATTTTACAAGGACAGACTTACCTTGATACCCAAACCACATAAAGATNCAACAAAGAGAATTACAGACTAGTTTCCCTTATGATATGTGTAAAAATTCTCAATAAAATACTAAATCCAAAAACACATAAAAATCATTCACCATAATCAAATGGGCTTTGTCCCAGAGATGGAAAGATGGTTCAATATATAAAAATCAATTAATGTAATCTATCATATAAACAAACTGAAAGAAAAAAAACATAATTATCTCATTAGATGCAGAAAAGGCCTTTGACAAAGTCCAGCATCCCTTCATGATAAAAATCCTGGAGAGATTAGGGATACAAAGGACATCCTAACATAATAAAGGCAATTTATAGCAAGCCTATAGCCAACACCAACTTAAATGGAGAGAAACTAAAAGCAATTCCACTAAAATCAAGAACAAGACAAGGCTGTCCACTATTTTCATACCTATTCAGTATAGTACTTGAAGTCTTAGCTAGAGCCATAAGACAACTGAAGGAGATCAAGGGGATACAAATTGGAAAGGAAGTAAAAATATCTTGATTTATAGATAATATGATAGTATATGTAAGTGATCCTAAAAATTCCACTGGGAAACTCCTACAGCTGATAAACACTTACAGAAAAGTAACTAGTTATAAAATTCACTCACAAAAATCAGTAGCCCTCCTATATACAAATAAGAAATGGACTGAGAAAGAAATCAAGGAAACTACACCATTCACAGTAGCCTCAGGTAATATAAAATATCTTGGAGTTACTCTAACCAAGCATGTAAAAGACTTATATGATAAAAATTGTAAGATATTGAAAAAAGTAATTGAGGNAAATAACAGACAATGGAAGAATCTCCCATACTTATGGATCTGTAGGATTAATATAGTAAAAATGGTCATCCTTCCAAAAGCAATCTACAAATTCAATACAGTTCTTCACAGATCTTGAAAGAATAATTTTCAGCTTCATATGGAAACAAAAAACCCAGGATAGCTAAAACAATCCTGAATAATAAAAGAACTGCAAGAAGTATCACCATCCCTGATTTCAAATTGTACTACAGAGCTATAGTAATAAAAACAGTATGGTATTGGCACAAAAAAAAGACACATTGATCAATGGAATC
>LZPO01008856.1:25232-39081 GCA_001675575.1 Neotoma lepida | reverse complement strand
AAAAAAAAAAAAAAAGAACTTAACAACTGGATGATACATCCCTCTATACATCACAGCTTCTTTCACTTGGTTTCCCTCAGTCAGTAAGATAAAAAATAAAAACAATTCCTGACTCATAGGCTGTATAAAAACAGGTGGATGGATCCATGATTATAGATTATCAATCAATTCACTTGTGACATCAGAATCATATTCACTGAAAATTTTTTGTTTGAATATGACAGAAAAACTGATGCAGAACATACAGAAAGGATTTTGGTGTAATAAATAGTACCTATGTATTAGAGATGGAAAACACTCTTTTTCCATATCCATTTATTATCTTTTTTTTAATTTTGTAGGTATGGGTGTTTTTCTATATATACGTTTAGGCATCAGATGTATGTTTATTCCCCAGAGAGGTCAGAATGGATGTCAGATCCCCTGTAACTCAATTTATAGGTGGTTTTAGGTACCATTTTATGTTGAGTATTGAACCTAGGTCCTCTGGAAGAGCAGTCAGTACACTTAATCACAGAGCTATCTCTCCAGCCCATAGAAAAAATTCTTATCTCCTGTCTATCTCTTTTGTGGAGGTGTTACCATGGCTTAAGTTCTCATCACACCTCACTCTAATCTCTCTTTCCATCTCAGATCTTGTTTTGGATCTTTAGGCAAATCTCTAGCTCACTTGTTTCTTCTGTCCTATTGCCAGCATTTTTGCTCATTGCTTTTTTTTCCATAATTCTATGTGATGGTATATGTTGGAGTTTTCCTCATTTTCATGTTATAGCCCTAATCACAGTACCTCAAAATGTGACCATTTAGAAATACAATATTTAAAGTAATGATAAAAGCTAAATGGACCTTAAAGGGGGGTCTTAATGAAGAATAGGTGGTGTCCTTGTGAAAACAAACATCCAGGCTGTTTAAACTTACAGAGAAGACCATGTGTGGACACAGGGAAGAGACAACTAGGTAGAGAAGTCTAAGAAGAAGCTAACATCTTCATCTTGGGCTTCCAGTATCCAGAACTGAAATAAGATCAACTGCTATGATGTAAGATCCCAGTTGGTTATGTTTTCTTTTGCTAATCTTAACAAACTAATCTACTTGGCTTTTCTTTGGAAATTCCTACCTCACTGAAGACCATAAATTACCACAAAATTTTGAAGTGCAGGACCATGTGTTGAGTATGTAGTTCAGTTGCTGTTATGTGATGCTACTGAGTATGTATAACACAAATATTTACTTAGTCACCCACAGTGAACCAATGACAGACCAAAGCAATGGTCATATAAAACTCTAAATTGCTGAACCAATGAGTTTGTTGGGGTTACTTGCAGAAGAACAAATGATAGGTACCCTTTAGCAGTAGAGACAATTCAAAGGCAGATTCATCACTGAAAATCCCATCCCACCCTGTGGGATGACTCAAGAAAACTGTATCTTTGCATGGCTTGTAGACAGGCACCTTAGAAGGTCAGACAGTCCTGTCTAAGCATTTATGCCGCCTCTCTTTTCATAGTGTTTTCTTTCTATTTCCAAAATCTTGGAGTGGACCTCTGAGTCTTGTTAGTATCAGGACCTCTTGAGACTTGTGTGCTGTTTACTTCCTGAGCTTCATAAGTTTCCCTGTTCTTTCTTGGAGGTAATGTTTCAATTTAGGAGGCTTTATGGATTTGGATGTATGTGGTACACATAAACTCATGCATGAAAACACATAAAATGAAGAAATAAAATATAAATAAATCTAATATATACCTGCTTATAGATGCTGTAGCACCCACACTTGGCATTAAAGATATGTCTCAACAGGGGAAAGGGGTACAAAGATGCATTGGTTGAAATGGATGTGTCAGTTTCAGTTGTAACCTGTAACTTGCACAAAGTCAAGCACTCCATTAAACACAAAACAATATTTTTATATTTTTCTTAAGAAAGGTAGAAAAGAAATCCCAGAAGGTCCCCGATGATATTGTTACATAGTGTTTTTATCAAGAGTTGAGTCATGTATAAGTGGCTCTAGTATAACATNATGAAGCAGAAACGATTCCACTTTCTAAACTAATCAGGATTTATACTCAGAATAGTTGGAGAAGACATCTTCCCTGAACAAAACTCTGTCTTACTTAGTGGAGAAGATCAATTAAACATGCTAGAGATGGAGCACTTTAAGCATTATTTGTCACATTGTTTTGGAGGAGGAAGGACTCAGAGGTCAAAACAAGCTGAATTAAAATCAAATCTCTATCACTATTCAAATGGCCTTCTTTAGGTTTCACAATTGTTCAAAACATCCACGTATTCTTAAAAAAAACTATAAATAATAAAATCTTTTAGACTGACTGACATATAAACATTAACACCTAGTAACTATAAAATGCATATGCAGATCAACAAGAGGCCCTGGACTCTACCAAAACTCATTAGGTCTCACACTCTATTCCACATAACACTAAATAAGCAGGCATGCTCATTGTTAGTATTCCAAGCAGTGAAGAGCTTCACCTCAAGCAGGAACAATGGAAGACACTGGCTTGAAGGTAGAGATGGGATCCAGGCAGGAGCTAAGAGACTATGTGAACCTAGGCCAGAAAGAGGGCGAATATTTTGGTATGCGTTTTTGCATTGTGGCATGGGCAGAATAAGATTTAAGCCTAATAGGAGCTTGTCAAGATGTTAGCTATGAGATATTTGGCACTTCATCTTGGTAACTGTCTCTTGAGTTCCCTTTTGTCATTAAGCCTTCTTGAAGCCACCGTTGAACTCTTCCATATCAGTATCTAAAATGTTAAGGAAATTTCTTGTTGCCACACAAGCACACTAATGTAAGTTCTGAGTCCTGGTTTTATTATAATATTTTCACTCCTACCTTATGCAACTCTCAGGAAGATCACAGAAAGATATAGCCTAAAAAGTAGAACTGTGGCTCTGAGGATAGCTCATTTGTTAAAGTGCTTGCCTTGCAAAAATGATTACCTGAAAAATGGAGAATCAGTAGATTGACTAAAATTATCAGTATTCTATGGCCTTAACTGAGCAGTGTCTTATGACAGAGTGTGCCTACAGGATGATAAATTGAAAGGGGAACCAACAGATGAAGAAGAATGCTTCAACAGTGATTATATTGTAGCTAGAATGAAAAGGACATTACCTACAGTTCTTTGATAAACATTCTCCAATGACCCTTACTTACTCCTTATGTTTCATCTGAAAATAAATCTTAGCTTAAACTCTCTGCATCTCTCAGCTGAGAATAAAGAACTAATGAAAATCTTTGACCAAGGACAATCTAACCAATTCACTGTTCTTCAATCCCTGGTAAACTCATACCTCCCCATAATACTTACTGCTTACTGTCCACCTTCTGTTCAATATCAGTGCTGGGACATGGGAGCCTATGATCTGTTTCAGAATCAGTCTGAGAAGTAATAATGCTCTGTGATAATGTATATAACTATGCATTCCATACAGGATATTCAATAGAGAACCAGGTTTACTCTATGACTTTTAGAATGGGTACCCTGTTATGAAAGTGGATGTAGGATCTGAGTAAGGGTAGTGTAAGATGAAGCCCCATATAAGAAACAGTCATTGTTGAAATGTTTCAGGTACTGACAAAATGGAAGCCAATTCCTCTATCCCTCTGAATGGATCAGAAGTTGTGTTCTATGAGTCTACCACCTCCAGAGTTCTATGGATCCTCTCATTGGTGGTCCTCTCCATAACCTTTGTCCTTGGTGTGCTAGGTAATGGGCTTGTGATTTGGGTGGCTGGATTCCGGATGGCACACACCGTGACCTCCATTTGTTATCTGAACCTGGCTTTGGGTGACTTCTCTTTCATGGCTACACTACCACTCCACATCATCTCAATGGTAATGAGAGGAAAATGGATTTTAGGTTTGNTCCTTTGCAAATTTGTGCACAGCATTGTGCACATAAACCTTTTTGTAAGTGTGTTCCTGATTACTCTCATTGCCATGGACCGCTGTATTTGTGTCCTGTACCCAGTATGGGCTCAGAACCATAGAACTGTAGGTCTGGCCAGGAAAATNATTGTTGGAGTTTGGATTCTTGCTCTACTCCTTACTTTGCCACATTTCCTCTTCTTGACTACAGTGAAGGATGCAAGAGGGGATGTGCATTGTACAATTAACTTTGAATCCTGGGTTACAAACCTCGAGGAGCAATTAAAGGTGGCAATTACTNTGAGCACAGCTTCAGGAGTCATCAGTTTCATTATCGGATTCAGCATGCCTATGACCTTCATTGCCATCTGCTATGGACTCATGGCTGCCAAAATCTGCAGAAAAGGCTTTTTAAATTCCAGCCGTCCCTTACGTGTCCTCACTGCAGTAGCAGTTTCCTTCTTTGTCTGTTGGTTCCCTTTTCAACTGATAATTCTTTTAGGAAATATCTGGAACAAGGAGACACCAAACGTCATTCACATGATGGTGAACCCCACAAGCACGCTGGCCTCCTTCAACAGCTGCCTCAACCCAATACTCTATGTCTTTCTAGGTCAGGAATTCAGAGAGAAATTGATCCACTCCTTGTCTGCCAGTCTGGAGAAGGCACTGTGGGATGACTCAACCCTGAGCAATGGCAAAGGCAATAATTTGTCTTCACATCCTGCAGACTCTGCACTATAGGAAATGGCAGGAAAGGGGGCCATAGAAATGCTTTCTGTGCCACCCCATTCTCACTTTCTGTCTCATCCTATGTTGCATGATATTTTTGAGTATTAATCTAGAAAAATATTTCTTTGTCCTCTGATTTGGAAGAAAGAAATAAAAATCAAAAGTAATATCACTGTCCTTTTGAGACTTTTTCTACTGAGCCTGTAGCCTAGCCTAAGATTAAGGTGGCAAAACAGTATAAGAGACAAAAATAATGTATATCTGAAAAGATTATACAAGGTAGCATATATTAACCTGAAAATTTTATTATTGTATTCAGAAATAAATCTTTGATGGCCTTGTGGTGCATGCCTGTATTCCTAGNACATCTAGAAAAGAAGATAATTTCAAGGACTGTTTACATAGAAAGATTGAGAAGTAAAACCAATCTAGGCCACATGAAATCAAGTCTCAGGGCAATAAAGAGTTCTGCCATGAAGAAGAACAAAATCACATCATTGCTAGAAAAGGGGTATCATTGTTGATAAACATAGTATGAATAAGGTCATTATCAGAAGGAAATATATTGCATACTTTTTCTTATTTGTGGATCACCAGATTTTATATTGATTTGGAAAATTATGTATATTTGTGTGGGTGAACATGTATGCAACTATATATGACATATGAAAGTACATTTAAACTGCCTAAGTGATCAAAGGGCCTGACTGGAGCAGGGGAGATGCAAGACAAGGGAGAGAATGTATAGTGGCTAATTTTGATTGTCAACTGGCATAGTCTATAACCACTTTGGAGAAAAGTCTCAAGGAGAGACTTTCTAGAGTCATTTGATCCATGTGCACTTCTGTGGAGGATTGCCTTGATTATACCAATTGAGGTGGGAAAATGTCCCTATTGTGGGTGGTACCAGTTCTTGGGCAGGGGATGCATTATGGGTTGCATAAGATTGCAACATACTATCTTAGTCCTATAATGCATCATTTACACTGCTTTCTATTCTTGAGTGTGCAGATAATGTACCTAGCTCCTCAAATTTCTATTGCCCTGACTTCCTTAGGTTGTGGACTGTAAGATAGAACTACCATAAAAAAAATAAAATAATGTCTTTGTAGCTGGAAGTTTTCCTGTGTCCCACCTGGTCCTGCAGCCACTCAAACCCCAGTAAACACACAGAGGCTTATATTATTTATAACTGTATTGTCTATGGCAGGCCTCTTGCTAGCTAGCTCTTATATCTTAAATTAGCACGTTTTTATTAATCTATGTTTTGCCACATGTTCCATGGCTTTACTAGTCTGCTGGCATGTTGTTCCTTTGGTGGTGGCTGGCGTCTCCTGTGGTGGCAGAAGCCTTCTTTATGTGGCTTATTTTTTATATTATTGTTACTGTTTTTTTAAAGACTTTATTTTTTAAAACTATTTCTTTATATAACTGTCTATCCTCCTTTTCCTCTCTCTTCCAAGCCTACGTACATGTTTTTATACACATTGTAAACTGTTTAGGGTTTTATTTCATCAGAATCTGTTTTATTGTGAATCTATAATCCTTCTCTGACCAGGAGAGATTTTAAACTGCTGAACTCTGCCCCCCTCAGCTTCCAAATATGGTGGTGGTACATTTACCATCAGCTCTAGGAGTCATACATACCATCAACTCTGGGAGGTAGTGGGTCCATGCCTCCATCCAGCAGCCTGTAGCCCAGAAACCTTTTCTTTCTTTCCTTTCTTTTCCTGTACTAACAAAAGCTNTATCTATCATGCACCATGTTGCCTGGCTTGCAGGCACCACTGTGTACTGTAGCAGGAACCCACCATACTACACTGAAACCCATACTCCTTAAACCTGCCATACTGTAGTCCAAGTCCACATGCCATGGTGTCTCTATACCTCGGTGTCTCTATATCTCAGCCCACATGAGACATGAGGTAGCAAACTGTTTGTGGCTCCATTATTGTGTGTTTAAAAGCTCTTTTTAAACTCTTTTAGGCCTTATAGAAATTCGAGAGCCCTGCATTGGTACGCCAAACGTAGTAGAAGTTTTCTCCAGTCCAGCAGCTGCTTATAAAATAATCATTCAGAGGCTTGATATTATTTACAAACTGTTTGGTCTATGGCAGGCCTCTTGCTAGCTAGGTCTTATATCTTTTTTTTATGACTTTTTTTATTAAAAGATTTTCTTATTTTACATACCAACCACAGAACCCCCTTTCCTCCCTCCTCCCTCCTCCCTCCTCCCGCCCCCCAGCCTTGCCCCTCAACCCACCCACCCCCAATCCCACCTCCTCCCACACAAGATCTCCCATGCAGAGTCCCCAGAGCCTGGTACTTCCACTTGAGGCGGGTCCAAGACCCTCCTCCCTGTGCCTAGGATGCAGCAGGTATCCCACCATAGGCATTGCAAAATGTACTGAGATGGCCTGCCAAACTAGTGGAAATGCATGAACTATGGACCAACAGCAGTAGAGTCCCCATGGTGCTGGACTAGGCCCTCTGGATACTGGAGACAGGGGTTTAGCTTGAACTGTTGAGGGGGCCCCCGGGTGGTGGGGTCAGAATCTATCCCTAGTGCATGAGCTAGGTCTTATATCTTAAATTAACCCATTTCTATTAATCTGTGTTTTGCCACATGTTCCGTGGCTTTACCAGTCTCCTGGCATTTTGTTTCTTCTGCGGTGACTGGCATCTCTCTGCCTTCTTCCTGTCTCTCTTCCTGTCTATCCCTTGGATTTCTGCCTGCCTCTAAGCTGACTTGCCATAGGCCAATGCAGCTTTATTTATCAACCAATCAAAACAATACATATTCACAGCATACAGAAAGACATTCCCCAGCACACCTTTCTTCCTTAAGTTACTTCTACCATATTTTTTACTATAGCAGCAGGAAAGGAATCTAAATATGAATAAATTCATACTAAGAGTGTATCCTTGCTGTGATAAATGTCACCATATTGCTTTTATTCATTTGGAATGTTTTATGGAGGAATGTGAAAGAGCACAGCACCTTGAGATGGAAAAATCAAGGAATGGTTTAAGAGATGGGAATAGTAGAAAATAGGTGAAATTAGAGATAAGAAATACTAGGTGGCATAAACAGGGATGTGGTAGAGAAGAGTTAAACATAATGAAGGCTATATGAAAAAGCAATACACATGCATATATCTTGTAACCAAGTTGAAATATTCTTAAAGTATATTTTTGTATATTTTTGCTCCTACAATCATGAATAACTAAACAAAAATTTCTTAGACATGAGTGGGATATTAATTGTTGGTTGGGTAGGTCCCAGTGTTCCTGAAAGTGGCCCAGGCTACTATCGTTGCTTTTGGTTATTCAGTAGAACTACATGATAACTCCCAAGAACTGAAAGCACCACAAATCTTTGTTGCAAGATTCAGAAAAATAAATTTGGAATTGAGGTAGAAATGCCCTACTTGCTGGCCAGCATCTGCAGTGCCAGAGGATGCTATGTAGACTTCTAGGGGAAGAAAAACATCAATTATCTCACTCAGATGTGAGACCTATGACCTCCATGATGAAAAAAACTATGTAGGCAATGGGTGCCAACTTGTGCTGTAGTGTCATGACTGTCATATAGACTACAATCCACTCTCTGATTAGATATGAGGACAATTTCATGGAAAGGAATCTATGTATGGTACTATAAACTTAGTCAAAACATGTGGCTTAGGAGTACATAGGCCCTATCATAAAACTTACTACTTTTGTTTAGCTAAACTAAAATACTTTTGCAAATATAAATGCCACTCTTGGGCTTATTTATAAAAGCCTCTTTTTTTGCAGTGAACATCACCAACTTAGAGACCGAAGCTTGCTCATAGGATTGAGAAGAAGTAATTGTTGGTGGCTCAATCCTAAATAAGATTATTTTACCTCTTTTAAGTCTCAGAGAATATTAAATAAGCAGTGAAAGAATATAAAATCCAAGAGATACAGAGAAGAGCTTAAAAATGCCCACATTCTATATTTTGTGTCTTGAGTCAGAAAGTGGTAAGAGGAGACACAGATACTGATCAAGCTGCCTGAGGACTAGAAAGCTGAAGGACTGTGTTTACATTTGTCTATTGGCCTCATTCAATGATGGAAGCCCACTGATGAGCAATTGCACTTTGGGGATATCTGGACAGGGAATGCCTGTGAGGCTGATACATGAGGATTATTGTTGGGAGCCATGCAGCCTAGTTCTGGACCAGTATATGAGTTCTTGTCTGAAGAGTTTCCAGAAGAGGCAAAAGCCCATGGGAACAGTCTCACTAGGCAAAGACCAGTGGACTTTAGAAGAGTGCAGAATACTGCTGGGACCATGCAGCTTGCATGCTCTCTTCTCTCTTGTAATATTGATGATTCTCTTGGCAGTCTTAGTGTCATNTTGTCAATTATGCATGAGACAGATGTGATCATTCCTTGAAAGCCATTTTTTTCTCAAATATTTTTCTCTAAAATTCTTTGGGAGCTGATGCTTCTCACGTTTCTTTTCTGGGGATGCCAGCTGTCACTTCAGACTCCAGAAGCTGTTGTAACTCAATGCTGACAGTATAGGAGACATCATCCCTATTTCTGNAAGTATNTTTTGAACAAGATTGTTGTTCTTGAAAATGTGTGCCTGTGTCAATCACTTGATTAGTTTTGTAAAGACAGGAGGTACCTGGTTTGATATTTGGCAAAGCTAGGAAAATGACAAGTGCTTTTGGTTCAAAGATATTTTGATGTAAATGCTGAGGAAAAATCCTATTGGACATATTTGTTTTTGTTGGAAATTAATGTTGGAGAATGGGAAAGATTTGTTTGTTAATATGGAAAAACAAGCGTGTTTTGATGTATAAATAAAGATGGCTGGAAGCTATTCATAGCTGGCCATTTGTGTGAAACTCATTTGGTGGTCAGAAAATTCATTTTTTCATGCTTAAACCCCTTCCCTATCTCAGTACCTGAATCCAGGCTGTGGCATGACTGCAGCAGACTATTGCTTGTATCTCTGGGTTTTTATAATTTCTGTCAACTTGACACAAACCTACACATACCTGGAGAGAGGAAATCTCTACTAAGGAATTATCTCAATCAGACTGGCCTATTAGAATGTCTGTAGGGCATTTTCTTGCTTGCTAATTGATGAAGGATATCGCCCATCACAGACACAGACCTGGGCTGTGTAAAAAAGACAGCAAGCAAGACAGAGGAAGCAAACAATTAAGGAACAATTTTGATTTCTGCTTCAGCTCTTGCCTTGACTTCCCCAAATGATGGAGTATACACTTGTGTGGTAGCTTGAATAAAAATACTCCCCAAGAGCATATATATTTTAATGCTTACTCACCAGGCTTGGGTGATGTGGGATGTCATTCTGTATGCGGTGAATATGTGTTGTTCTGATTGGTTAATAAATAAAGCTGTTTGGCTAATGATGATGCAGAATAAGGTTAGGCAGTACATTCAAGCAGGAGAGACAAAAAGAAGAAAGACAGAGCTGAGCAGACACTGCTGGCCGCTGCCAGGAGAAGAAAGATGTAACAGTACCAGTAAGCCACAGGCCATGTGGCAAAACATAGATTAATAGAAATGGGTTAATTTAAGATATAAGAGCTAGCTAATGAGAAGCCTGAGGCATTAGGCCATATAGTTATAAAATAATATAAGCCTCTGTGTGTTTATTTGGGACTAAAAGGTTGCAGGATGCGTGGGTAAGAGATTCTTCCTGACTGCAAGGCCCAGGCAGAACTGGAGAAACATTCCACTTAGCTATAGGTGAGATTTTTTGAAAAAATTAGAACAATGAGACTGTGAGACTTTCTTGGAGATTATGTAGCATTGTTGTAGGAAATATGCCCTTGGGGTGGTCTTTAATATCCAAAATCACATGTCATGTCCAGTATTTCTCTCTCTGCATAGGGATGCATCAGGATGTAAGTTCTCAGCTACTTCTGCAGCGCTTACCTGAGTGCTGCCATGTTCCCCACCATGATGATAATGGACTAAGCCTCTGAAACTGTAATCAAGCCAACAATTAAATGGTTTCATTTATTAAGAGTTGCCATGGTCATTGAGTCTCTTTACAACAATAAAACTGTGCCTAAAAAGGAGTTGCTACTAGGAATTTGGGTATTGTTGTGACAGACCTGCCTAACCATGCTGTTGTTTGGGGGAATATGGAAAACTTTGGGACTTTGAACTTGAAAAGTGTTTGAATGCTCAAACCTGGGCTTACTGGCCTATACTAATAGGAACATGGAAAAAGATGCTGCTGAAGGTGATGTAGAATATCAGGTCCCAGCTTCAGATGTCTCAGAGCAGAAGAATATTAATCAGTTGCCTAGAGATTGTTCTTATAAGAGTTTGGCAAAAAATGTGACTCTTTTTGCCTTTATCCTAAAACATTGGAGGAGACCAAATTGAAGAGTTTTGGACTAACGTTATTGTTGAGGAAACTTTCACGGCAGCCTGATAATGACTGTATTGTGCAAGTATTAGTGATCAATCTTAGGCAGATTTATAATGAAAAGGAGAAAGCTGGACAACGAGAAATACAAGACTTACAGTCTGAGGAGAAAATGCTTACCAGGAAATCAAATAGACCTAAGTCCAGTGCTCAAGGAGATAAACAGTTTAAAGAAAAGTCTGATGCTAAATAAAATAAAGGGAGTGGTGCCCTCAGGGAAAGACTCCACCTAGCTAAACTCCCAGCTTGTGAAAAGGAACTAAGGGAAAGNTTAAGCAGTGAAGGAAACTATCAACAACAGAAAGCTGATGCAAATGTAATTGAATGATTGACTAGGTTCTAATCTCAACAGCAGAAGAATTTAGCAGCTTCAGCCACTTGCTTCTGCCTTCTGGCTTTATCAGGGGGATATATAAGAAAAGGGTTGTGGAATCTCCTTCCAAAGTTAAAGAAATACAGTGAAGCTAGGAGTGTGTCAGGGGTATCATTGTATGGATGCTCAGAAAGAACATTGAGTGAAGTTGTGAAGGTGAACCCTGGAATGTATTAGATATTCCAAGATGTTAAAGATGCCAGAGACCTGCAATACCTGCCAAGTAGAAATGCTAACAGGGTATAGTAATATCCCAAGAGAGAGGAAATGTGTTTCTGTCACTGAATCTGGAAGGAGTCGGAATTCTGAAGAGAACTTTAACAGCAGACATGGAGATACAGAATTTAGAGTTGGCCCTGCTGAGTTTGGTGTTGCTTTAGTGCAGATGTTCCTCTCATGGTCCCCCACCCTTCCTTTTAGAAGTATGTAATGTACATTTTGATTTTATGAAGGGATACAGTTAAGAGATTGTCTTGAGTCTCAGAAGAAACTTGAACTTTGAAACAGTTTTAAGACAGAGTTTGTGAACTTTTGATTTTGGCCTCAGTGCATTTTGCATTATTATAGAACTACAAGCCTATGGTGTCCAAGGAGTGGAATGTGATATTTTCTATAAGAATGGACCCTATATGTTTATATATTTGAATGTTTAGTCACTGGGGAATAGAACTGTTTCAAAGGACTAGAAGGATTAGGAGGTGAGGCTTTGCTGAAGTAACTGTGCTTTTGTTGAAGGTGTCACTGGAGTGGGCTTTTAGGTTTAAAAGGCTCACAATCTATGTCTATCTATCTATCTATCTCTGGTCGATCTCTCTCTGCCTGCAATTCAGGATGTAAGCTCTCAGCTACTGCTCCAGAACCTGCCTGTATGCCACCATGCTCCCTGCCATGATGACAATGAACTAAGCTTCTGAAAATGTAAGCAAGCCCACAATTAAATACTCTCTTTTATAAGAATTGAATTGTTGTAGGCATGGTGTCTCTTTATATCAGTAGAACAATGACTAAGACAAGCTGTAGCTAAAATAAACCCTTTCCTCTCCAAGTTGCTTTTGTCAAAGTTGTTTATCACTGTTAGTATTTTGTAGATGGTAGTATTTTGCAGTGCTGCAGTTACCATGTGAGAAAAGGTCACGAGGCACGACAAAACCCAGTATCAGAGCTTTATTAGAAAGCAGAGTGGGGGAGGGAAAGAAAGAGACAGAGAGAGAGGAAAAGATGGCCAGGGAGAGAGACAGACAGACAGACAGACAGACAGAGACAGAGCACGTGTGGCCACATGTGGAGAGAGAGAAAGGAAGAGAGAGAGGGGGAAGGAGGAAGAGGCAGGATTTCCCTTTGCACATNTGCTGTGAAGTCACTTAACTGGGGAAGTGGCCAGGAATTCCAACATTCCAGACTCTTTACTTATTATAAAAAAAGGCAGGTGAACAGGAGTGGGGGCGCCATGTCTCCCAAGAACTGCTTCCAGCTGACTTGGTGGGCATCAGAGTTCTTAGGGGATAGGCAAGGGGGCTTCTGAAGTAGCCAGGATGTCCTGGGATGATGGGTTGTCCTCTGCTGCTTTGGAGTTGTCCATCTTTCTCAGCTTGGGAGTCTGGCTGCTTGTGTCTAAGAGAGTGCTGATGAGACAGAGAAAAGCTTAGAAAAAAAGTTTTTTACCTTTAGGGGTGGTCCCCAGGGTGAGGGAGGGTATCCCAGGATGAGAAAAAGTTTGGGTTATACTTAATTTTGAAGCGGATCCATCTTGTCCAGATGAATTCAAGCTGGTTTCTTGAGCTTAAAGAAATTTTTTAAACATATTAAGAAGCAGCCCAGANCCTCTTTGGTCTGTGGTGTAAATACCTTTGCACTGGTACTGTTTCTTACTGCCTGGATGTATGCTTGATGGCTGTCATCCTTCAGCTCTATGGTAGTGAACCCTGTAACAATTAACTGAGAAGCTAATTAGAAGAGGGAACCAGGAAGGAAAAGCTTGTGGGTTGGTACCTCATTCTTGTGGAATTGGTCCTCTAGAACTTGAGAGACACTGTGTATGAGGAGGAGAAGAGGTCCTGCTGACAGGTAAGGCACGTGTAAGTAAGGCACGTGGAGTAAGGCATGTGAGGGGAGCAATGAAATAAAGCTCCTATCTTGGCTAGACAATTTCTTCCCATTAGGGGCACAGGACAGGTTGGCACAACTGAAAATGTGTGGGTGAGAGGGATACCCCTGAAAATACAGTTAAGTGGTGGGGTCTGGTGAGGTGGGTAAGGCTGTCCCCCTCTCCGGCAATAGGAAAATAAGGAGAGGTAAACCCCAACTCTAAGACTCCTACAGGACTAAGTGGCTCCAGTATCAAAAGGGAAGGAGATGGATTGGCCCATGATGTAATGGCTATCTCAGGCTCCCTGTAAGTCCA
>LZPO01008856.1:0-23368 GCA_001675575.1 Neotoma lepida | reverse complement strand
AGGAAGAGGTGGGATTTCCCTTTCCACATGTGTTGTGAAGTCACTTAGCTGGGGGAGTAGCCAGGAATTCCAACAATCACAACAGAAGGGAATCTTACTAGAATGCTGTACTTCCTGAGGCAGCTGAAGAGTCTCTGACCAAAGACATGCAGGGTTTTGGTAGGTTGTAAGAACAGGGGATCTGGGAAGATGAGGGCTAGGGTTTAAAAATTGGATTTCTAGGCCTAATAAAGTGTCTCAANTGCCCACTGTATGTGGTAAGCTGTGTTTGGTGGTATCTGAAGTGGAAACCAAATGGAAGAAATGCTGTGGGGTTCTGAGCAGTGGTAGGATCGACCTTTCAGTGTATAGCTGGTTTGGCTTAAGGAAGATTTATTGGGGTGTGCTATTTGGAATTTTTTTGTTCATTTTTTTTTAATTTGGATGTCTGCATGTAGAAGAAGGCAAATAGATCCCTATCTGTCAGCCTGCAAAAAACTCAAGTCCAAGTGGATCAAAAACTTCAACATAAAATCAGACACATTGAATCTGTTAGAAGAAAAGTGGAAATAGCCTTTAATGTGTGGGCACAGGAGACAACTTCCTGAACAAAATAGTGATAGTGCAGTCACTAATATCAACAATTAATAAATGGGACCAAATGAAACTGAAAGCTTCTGTAAGAAAAAAGACACCGTCAATAGGACAAAGTGGCAGTGTACAGAATGGTAACATTTGTTATCTTGTTTGTCTTTCTTTAATGTCTTTCAGAAGATTTTTATAAATTTATTTATTTGCTTACTTATGTTTTATTGTGTGTATATTCAAATATGTGTGTATGCTCATTTGTGGGCACCAGGAATGTGTGTGCATATGCGTGTGGAGGTCAGAGGTGAACCTCATATGTTGTTCCTTAGAGTACTTCACCTTGTTTTTTTTAAAACAATGTCTTTCACTGTCTCATTGATTAGGCTAGGCCAGGCAGCCAGGGAGCCATGGGATCCACTTCTCTGCCTTCCCAGAACTCAAATGACAAGCACATGACAATATGCCTGTTTTTTTTATGAGTGCTGAGACTATTACTCAGGTACTCGTACCTGCATGATAAATATTTACCAACCAATCTAACTTCCTAACCCTTCACACTCTTCTTCAAAAGCAACCATGCATTATGATAAGAAAGCCAGTTATAATGTGTGTAAAATTATTGCTTACAATTTCTTTCTAGTTCAAATCCTCCCCTTGGATATATTCAATAGTCTTATACATGCTCACACATGCTTTTATACATGTGTGTGACTTCATAATATCCTTTAATAGAGGTATCCCATAATGGATTCAATTAATAATGGAAATTCATATTTCCTGTTTTCATGGGAATACTTGTTCATAAAACTGTGCTATAACAAGTACCCCATCTTTGCCCTTATATCTCAATGTTTTATTCTTATAAAATAGTTTCTTAAATACTCTATACATGCAAAGTCCACATTTTATTTCAATGACTACTGGTCATATTTTAAAAATCTAATCACTTGCCAATGAACACTACTTGAGATACTCTATGTGTTTGATGTGACTAACGGGAAATATGGAATGACCAAATGCAAAATGATAATCATCAGTTTAATTCCTGTCCACCCAGATAAAAGGGTCTAAGTTTCAGTGTTTTTAAAAGGATGTGTGCATGTGTGTGAATGTGGGTAATAGGGCTCATTTGCATAGCATATATGTGGAGGGCAGAGGACACTTAGCAGCAGTTGTTTACCATGTAGATGTAAGATGGAATTTGGGTTGTCAGGCTTGATGACAAGTGCCTTTCCCCACTGAGCTTCTTACTAACTTTCAGCACTTTAACTTGGTAATACATAAAAATGTTTACCTTTGTTTTTTATTCTTTGCAAAATGATCCTTTTTAAATCATTGGCTTTCTTTACATTTTGTAATTGGGGCTCAATTTTTTTCTTATGAAAATTTATAAATTCACAATTTATAATATACTTAATTTTTAAATTCTTTGTTTTAGACAGCTATGAATTCATATATGATATGCTATTTCTAATTCTATTGTTTTAAATATGCCTGTTATTAATTTAAACCGTAAAATTTTGTGGACTTTTTGTTTCATAAAAAAAAAGATATAACAAGTTACAATAAGACTAAGTACATACACTGGATGAGGTATGAAGGTTGGATGAGGTAACCCAGTAGCAGGAAAGGGTCCCAAAAGGAGGCAAAAGAATCAGAGACTGCCTCCATTCCACTGTTAGGAGTCCCATCAAAATACCAAGCTACCCAATCATAACAAATATGCAGAGGATCTAGATTAGACTCATTAATTATTACAATCTGGTTTTCTTCAATATAAACACAGAAACCAGATGAAAACATGATGTACTGAAATATCTTAAGGGTTTCAGAAACACATTCATATATAGGTATGTGTTTTATGTATTGAAAGGTAATATAAAATTAAAATCTACATATAGAATTTTGAACTTTTATNACAATTGATGAAAAGACACGTGACATTTTATTAAGATCTACTTTGTAAGTTAAAAAAATTAGAATGCAAGTGAAAATGAAAATACATGTGGAAGCAAAAAAAATTAAATAAATAACATAAAAATTATCAGCTAATATGGTAAAAAATACAAATACAAAAAAATGCAACATATATTGGACCTGGTACCACACACTGTTATTTGCATAACCTTGATGCATAGAAATTGTTTTGTTTATGCAATTATTTTATGCAATCCTGCTGATCAGCCAGACTACCTAGTAAGATCTTAACACACACACAAACACACACAGACAGGTGTACACGCATACACACACATGCATACACACAAACACACCATGGATTTCAAATATGAAAAAACATTGATAGTTTCTGGAAAAAAAGACTCTATTATGATTAAATGAAGAAATAGTGTCCTAGGAAGTCAAACCCATATTGTAGCTGTGTAACAAAGATAGCCTCCTACTTTTCATACAGAGCAAATAATACAGCTAAGTCTCTTGATATTCTTGGTTTCTCATCGGAATCCAGAATAACTCAGGATAATAGGAACTTTGAAACCATATTCACATGGGTAGGCTTAAAAGAAGTCTTTCCTTACCTATTTCAGGAAGAGACTACAGGACATGCTGATATAAAACTAACTTCAACACTTTTCTTCAACTTATTAACATAGAAATGTGGTTTACTTTTTGAACTAATGTTTAAGATGCTTATTTCTTCGAGAATGTGTTTTGTGCTTGACAAGATTAAGAGAGTTTCTATCTGGCCTTAACAAAATAATGTAGCACTTGGGGGCAAAAATCAAGCCAAGGAGTGCTGTACTGGAAGCCAAGATAGAAAAGACTTCCATAGCCACCATGTTCTTCCCCTTGGTGCTGTGGTATACAGGTAGAAAGGTGACCCAGACACAGAAGAACACCTGCATGCTGAATGACAGGAACTTGGCTTCATTGAATGTGTCAGGCAGATTCCTGGACAAGAAGGCCATGGTGTAACTCCCAAGTGCCAAGGAGCAGAGGTATCCCAGGACACAGTGGAAGGCAACTGCTGAACCCTTGTTGCATAAAATGATGATGTGTCCAGGTTCAGCATAAGCATCTTGGTCAATGAAGGGAGGGGAGGTTGCCATCCATATTCCACAAAGAACCAGTTGAACCAGGGTACAGACTGGAATGATTAAGTTTGGAGCTCTTGATATCATTAACCACCTCACCATTCTCCCTGGAAAAGTGATCTTGAAGGCAATAACCACTGTAATAGCTTTAGCTAACACAGTGGAGAGAGCTACAGTGAATGCAACTCCAAATATGGTCTGCTGAAGGATGCAGGTGGCTGTGTTGGGACGGCCAATGAAGAGCAACGAACAGAGGAAACAGATGGTGAGTGTGATGAGCAAGGTGTAACTGAGGGCCCGGTTATTTGCCTTCACAATGGGAGTGTCTCTGTTCTTCACAAATACCCCAAGAACTACAGCTGTGAGTGCAGACAAACACAGTGCTGTGATGGTGAGAGCCAACCCCAAGGGGTCTTCATGGGCTAGAAAACTCACAGATTTCTCTAGGCAGTGTTTCTTCTCTGTGTTTGCATATTGATTTTCTGGACATTTCACACATTGATCTACATCTAAGCAGAAATGAAGATAATTGAGAAGCATTGCTGCTTTGTTTCCTTTCATATAAAGCCATCTCTCAGTACCTGCTCAATGGGCTGCTATTCATCTTCCTGTGTATTCTTATGGTCAAAGAAATAAGCACTTGATAGTGACTTAAATTAGCCCATATCTTATTCTATTAAATATTATACTTAATATTTATGCAAGCATATAATGTGTTTATAGAGATTGTACCCACAATCACTCTTTCAACTCTTTCCCTGTGCCCTCAGTTTTCCCTCCCATCTTAACCTCTTTGATTGTCAATTTACCACTCCTTGAGTAGATTAGTGCTGCCAGTATGTTCATAGTCGGGCACCTTCTCCTGCATGGTGAGGAGCATATCAAGCTAATATCCATTAAGAACATGACTTCCTACTCCTATTGAACATCATATACTAATAGCTCCTGAGACATCTCATCTTTATAGTGATATAAATCTACACACCTAATGTTTGACTTTCCTTTACCTTTATACACTCTCTGACATTTTAAATACTGCACTATCTCTTTGGGGACTCAGGATTACTGACCTATAGTACAGTAAACTTGCTGGGTTCTGATATCTCTACCTCATAAATATAACTACATTTCTAAAGTCAATCTTTCACCCAAAGTTTATAATGTTTGATTTGTATTAGGTAAAATTTCTTTTCTAGATTCATTAGGTTTTTCTGTAATAGTTTTGGTCAATTAACATTCCTCTATAGTGTCTGCATCCCCTTTGATTCTTGTGCTTGTAATCAGAGCTTTACAGTTGCTAGACAAGTGTTTTACCATTTAGCTGTACCCCTCCCCTACTTTTCATCCTTCTCTGAGACTTTAAAATTCATTGTTGAATTCCATAGTTCATAATAAATATTTATTGAAGGAAAATGAGAATATTTATGACTACCAAAGCTTAGAGTGTGTTACTCCAAGGGGAAATGGGATGAAGTGTATCATTCAAATTCCTAAACAAAGGAAAGAAACATTTTTTCTCTGACTTCTCTCCAGAGCATTTCAATTACTTTGAATTTACAGAATCCTGTGGAGAGTGTGGCAAGTTCTCTGTAAGACTGACACACTTACCTGTCTCATTAGAAATCTCATTGTTTGGGCAAGGAATGCAATCATAGCAGCAGACAACCCTATTTTCCAGGGCAATTTTTCTGAACCCAGGCCCACAACTCTTATGGCACACAGACAGAGGTATCTGAAAAAAATTAAAGCTATTAGCAAATGTTCAGGGTTTTATGGAAAGCCAAAATAGAATTTTTAATGTTAAACAATTAGTTTGCAAATGTAGTACCTACAAAAGCAGAAAATTATTTAGACAGACTTTGAACTTCACTTGCCCATGCATCTCAGGCTTATTCTGGACTATAAGAATATTGCAGAGTTTGGAAATATTTTTTGAAACTTGAAGAGATTTGGACAAGTATGAGGAAGTTAGGTCACTGGGGTCCTGTCCCAGAAAATCTAGTGTTCCCTCCACGTTCATCCTGTCTCACTACTAAGTGATTACTAGTTTAGTAGCTTTTACATCTAGGAGTATTGTAAATTTTGATTGCCATCTAGACAGGATTTAGATTTATCATAGAAACAATTCTTTAGGCATTTCTATGTGAGAATGTTATACAGATTTACCAGAGGTTAAAAGGGCTACTCTAAAGGTAGGTATCAGAATTTCATTGACTATCGTCACAGACAGAGGGAAAAGAAGAAAGGAGGTGAGCAGCTGCATTCATTGCTCTCTGATACCTGCCTGGGGATGTGATGTCATCACCACTTCCTGTCCTCAGAGTCAAGCCTCTCCCATCATAAAACACTTTGTACTCACACTATCAACCAAAAGAAACTCTCCTTCTTTTGGTTTCCTTTTGTTATATGTTTTGTTGTAGTAGGAGACAATTCACAGACACACACACACACACACACACAAACATGATCATACTATTCTCCCTAGTAATAAACTGATAGCAAATTGCTAACTGATCAAGCACAGTGATACAAATCTTACTAAAATAGACATATTACTTGAATGAAAAATGTCCCCCATANATTCAGGTATCTGAATACGTAGGAATAAGTGTGAGGCACTCTTTGAGGAGATTATGGAATTTTTAGAATACAGCATTTTGGAGTGGAAATGGTATCACTAGGATTGTGGTGAGAGTGTTTTTTAAGCATAATCCACATTGGGTTTACTTGCTCTGCTTCTCATGTATTGATGGGGACATGTGATCTCTCAGGTTCCTGCTTCTACTCCAAAGCCTGGAAATTTTTGCCATTCCCACCCACAGTGATCAATTCTTTTCGTCCTGGAACCATTAGCACAAAAATAAAATGAAATAAACCTCTTCTAAAAGTCATTTTTACTCAGTGTTTTGCCAAAGTCAGAATTTGATGCCTCTGACTGTATTTATTATATGAATCTCAACTGAGGAAGTGTCTCAACTGGATTGGGCTATGTGGCATTTCTGGAACTAGATTCCTTNTTTTCAGGTGTCTCTAGCTTGTGTCAAGTTGACAAAAACTTACCAGCACAAGAGTAAACTTTTGGAAGCATACTGANAAGTTAAGGGGAATTCTCTGGGAACTTGCAGGCCACTCTGGCAAGGAAAGCAGTATTAAAACTGCAGATCTTCATATCTCCTACCTCTACTCTAAATCCAATCCCCCATCTCACCCTCAGCTCCGGAGCAGAACATCTGCTCTGCCCTACCCCCCCTTGGATCCACTCAAGTGCATCATACAGATCTTCCCCTTCAATTTCCTTTCCTCGGTGTCATTGCTATATTCCAGCCTCCAACTGCAGCAGGCATTCCCTGGAAAATTGTAGGTCACTCCCGCCAGGAAAGCAGTAGTCTGTGGATTTTCACCTCTCCCTTCTCTCCTTTAAACAAATTCTTCCAATCACACTCTGAAATCTTCAGCAGAAAACCTGCTGGGGCCTCTCCCTCCTCTTTTCTTCCATGTCCACTGCAGAATACACATCAGCTGCTCCAACATTCTTTTCCACTCACCCTGTCATCCCAGCCCCCCACTTCAACAGGTATTTCCTGGAAATTCACAAGACAAGCCTGTCTGAGAAGTAAGTAAGCCAGAGAACTAGATAGGCAAGCTTCACATCTTCTCTCTCCCTCCTCTCCTATTAACATAACATCCCCACCTGTGTCATCTCCAGCTTTATATCAGATAGTCTGGTGTGGCCTCTTCATACTCTGTCCTGCTTCTCCAAGACTAAGCAGATCCTTGTGGAACAACTTGCTATCCTCCAATAGCACCCTTTCCTAATCCATCCTAAACATCAGCTACCAATACCAAGGAACACATTTTACCTGGAAGCCCCGGTGGCCACATCTAGCAGGATCCCAAAGCAAATATTTAGCAGGAAATGCAAAGTTCCCATCACACCCTGCTAAGAACCAGAGAAAGCAACAGAAATCAAGTAATCACCTAGCCAATAAAGACAAGATAAAATATCAGCACCTAGAATTACAAGCATCCCAAACACAGATGCCTAGTTTTCCATATAAAAGTACAGTCAATAATAGTCAGGATAATATGTCTCTACTAGAGCTATGCACCTTTATCACAGTAGGCCCTGAGAATTTCAACATACATGAAGCACAGGAAAAAGACTTTAAATATTCTTTATTGATATGGTAGAGGTCTTTAAAGAGAAAATTAATAAATTCCATAAAAACATATAAAACACAAAAAAATGAAAAGAAAATGGAAGGTAATGAAGAAAACATTTCAAGACCTCAAAGTGGAAACAGGATCAATAAAGAAAACCCAAACAAAGGCAAATCTGGAAAGAAAACATTTAGGAACCCAAACAGGAACCTCAAAGGCAAGCCTCAACAACATGATACAAGATATGGAAGAAAGAATCTCAGGAATAAAAGACATAATAGAAAAAATGGATACATTGAAGAAAATGTTAAATCTAAAAATCCTCTGGCACAAAATATCCAGAAAATCTTGAACACTATAGAAAGACCAAATCTAAGAATAGTAGGATAGAGGAATGAATTGAAACCCAGGCAAATGTACAGAAATTATTTTCAATAAAACCATAGAAAAAAATTCCCTAATCTAATGAAAGAGATCAGTGAAGATACAAGGAAATACATACAAAAAAATACATACAGAAAACCAAATAGACTGGACCAGAAAAGAAAGTCCACTTTGCAAAACATTTAACATATAGAATAAAGAAAGAATATTAAACACTGCAAGAGTAAAGGACTAAGTAATATAAATGTCAAGACTAGTAGAATTTCACCTGAATTCTCAATTGAAAAACTAAAAATCAGAAAGTCTTGGAAAGATGTTCTACAAAGACAGATTATATGCCAACCCAGAATATATATTCAACAAATATTTTAGTCACAATAGATGCAAAAAAATTTAACATTCCATGATAAAACCAAATTTAAGAAATATTCACTTTTAAATCCAAATCAAGAGAAGGTGCTAGAAGCAAAACTATAACCTAAAGGGTGTAGCCCCAAGAAAACACAAGGATAAATAATATCAGATCAGAAAATCAAAACAGGGTAAACACACTCATACACAAACTCACATAACCAGGCACACAATCACACAAGCACATTGAGCACATCCCAAAATGAAGTAAAAATAACAGGAATCACCAAACACTGTCCATTGATAACTCTCAACATCAATGGTCCTAATTCCCCCACAAAGAGACACAGATTAAAAGAATAAATGCAAAAACAGGATCCATCCCTCTGCTATATATAAGTAACACAACATCAAGGACAGACATCACCTCATGGAAAAAAAAAGATGAGAAAAGATATTCCAAGATAATGGACCTAAGAAGCAACCTAATATGCCCATTTTAATATCTGACAAAGTAAAACAGGTCAAACAAGATATAGAAGGACAAATACTTACTCATGAAATGGAAAACCACCAAGAGGACACTGCAATTCTTAANGTCTATGTCCCAAACACAAAGACACTCATTTGTAAAAGAAATACTTCAACAGCTTAAATCACATACTGACCTTTACACACTGATAGTGGGAGACCTTGATGACCCTCTTTCATAGACAAATGATCTAGACAAAAAACTAACAGAGAAATTCTGGAATTCTCTGCCATGATGACCTAAATGAAACTAGCAGATGTTTACACAACATTTCACCCAAACAAAAAAGAATATAACTTCTCAGCACCTCATGGAACTTTCTCCAAATATGAACACTTAGTCTGACACAAAGCAAGTCTCAACAGATAACAAGAAAACTGAAATAAAACTCTGCATCCTTTTTGACCCACACAGATTAAAGCTGTATATGAATGACATTAGAACAATAAAAAAAACAGAAAGCTTAAGAACTTTTGGAAACTGAACAATTTACAATGGAATGAATAATGGAAATATTCATTAATTCAAATAATGGAAAGAAATAACAAACAACTTATAGATTTGAATAAAAACAAACATATAATACACCCAATCTCATAGGACACAATGAAGGCAGTTCTAAGAAACAAGTGCAAAGCACTAAGAACCTACACACACAAAAAAAGAGATCTCATACTAGTAACTTAACAGCACACCTGAAAGCTCTAAAACAAAAAGAAGAAATCACACCCAAAAGGAGTAAATGGCAAAAAAATAAAATAAATAAATGAAACTCATGTTTGAAATCAAAACATGGAAAAAATATTAGAAAATCAATGAAACAAAGGGCTGTTTTTTTTAAAATATCAGTAAAATTGACAAATACTTTTACAAATTAACTCACAGGCCGAGAGTGAATATCAAAATTAACAATATTAAAAATCAAAGAAGAAACATTACAACAGACACTGAGGAAATACAAATCAACATAAGGACATACTTTAAAAACCTCCACTCCACCATGCTGGAAATCTGAAAGGAGCTAATGATTTTTTTTTCATTAAAAGATTTTCTACTCATTTTATATACCAACCACAGATTCTCCTCTCCTCCCTCCTCCCACCCCCCTAACCCTCCCCTCAACCCACCCCCCACTCCCCATTCCCACCTCCTCCAAGACAAGGTCTCCCATGGAGAATCGCCGGAGCCTGGCATACTCAGTTGAGGCAGGTCCAATACCCTCCTCCCTGCGCCAAGGCTGCATCAGGTGTCCCACCATAGGCACTGGGCTCCAAAAAGCCAGCCCCCACACCAGGGATGGATCTTGATCCCACTGTCTGGAGACTCCCAAACAGTTCAGGCTAAACAACAGTCTCAAGCTTCTAGAGGACCCAGCCCAGCACCATGGAGGCTCCACAGCTATTGGTCCACATTTCATGCATTTCCACCAGCTTGGCTGGCCGTCTCTGCACATTTTCCCATCATGATCTCGATGACCCTTGTTCATAGAATCTCTCCTCTCTCTCATCAGTTGGACTTCTGGAGCTCTGCCTGGCGCCTGGCTGTGGATCTCTGCATCTGCTTCCATCCGTCTCTGGATGAGGGCTCATAGGGGCTCCTCAGCTATGGGTCCACAGTTCATGTGTCTCCACTAGTTTGGTTGGCCATCTCTGTACATCTTCCTATCACGATCTCATTGTCCCTTGCTCATAGAAGGCCCCCTCTCTCCCATCGATTGGACTCCTAGAGCTCGGCCTGATGCCCAGCTGTGGATCTCCGCATCTGCCTCCATCAGTCTCTGGATGAGGGCTCTATGATGACAGGGTATTCATCCATGTGATCACTGGAGTAGGCCAGTTCAGGCACCCTCTCGATTATTGCCAATAGTCTAAGGTGGGGTCATCCTTGTGGATTCCTGGGGACCTCTCTAGAACTGTTTCTCCCTATCCCCATGATGTCTTCATTTATCATGGTATCTCTTTCCTTGCTTTCCCACTCTGTCTCTATTCCATTGGCACAGGAAAAGACATTCTGAACCAAACACCATTATCATAGGCATTAACACCAATGATTAATTTTTGTTTTAGTTTTATGAAGCAGATATATGGACTACCCTCTTTTGATCACTACAAATATTTCACAAAAATCAACTTCAAAAGGTTGAGGAAATGGCTCTATTAGTAAAGTGCATGCAAGCTTGAAGACCGAGTTCAATCCCACAGAACTCACATGAAAAAGCCATGAATGACAACTGGGACCTGTTATCCCAGAACCGCAGAGGTTGAAACAGGAGAATACCTGGAGATTGCTGGACAGCTAGTCTAGTTAACTTGGAGAGCTCCAGGTTCAGTGAGAGATTCTTTCTTGAAAAACAAGACAGATTGTGACTGAGAAAGACACCTGATGCTAACCTCTGGCCTCCACCTACATGTGTACATGTAAACACGTGTACACAGGCACACAACAAAGAAATCAATAGTTTAAGGAGGTAATGATTTACTTTGGCTCATGATTTGAAAGTATAATCCACTATGTCAGGGAAGCAATGAGAGCAATTCTAGGCTGTGGCAGCAAGGCCATAAGATTGCTTGTTCACATCTATGTGAATCAGGGAAAAGGAGATTCTTCCAGAATTTGCTGGTTTTTTTTAAACACACACACACACACACACATACATACACACACACACACACACACATCATAAGCCAACTAACTACAACTTAATAGTTGAGAGGAAATATTTGTTTGTGAGTTTTGCCTAAACTTCCCACTCTGATAAGTTAGATGTTACTGTATTTATTTCCATAGATACTGTCCAGGTAAGAAATTTCAGTAGCAATTATGACTACCTGCTTCACTATAGCCTCATCAACAGTTCTACTTTTAAAACTTATCAGTATGATCAGTGAGGGATGAACTACCCAGACAGACTTAATTTGCAGTTGTCTTATAGTAAAGAGAATGCACCTTTTCATATATTTATAATGAACATACCTGGAAATTGAGATAACTTATCTGTTCATGTCTTTTATCTTCTTTAAAAGTAGTTTAAAATTTACATTAGGGAAATTAGTTCTTTTCCAAGCTTGCAAACGTTTCCTCTCAACTTGTTTCCTTTCAACATTTGTATTTACATTGCCCTATAAAAGGATTTGTGTGTATGTGTATGTGTGTGTGTGCGTAATCAAATTTGTTTATATTAGACCTTTTAAAATCAAATTGTATCCAGGTACATCATAGTTATATAGCAAATCTCTATGAGACCAACTGAAAAGCTACCTAAAAAGGTAAAAATAATTTTTATGGATAGTTTACTTTTTATTTACTTATTTTAAAGTACTGGGCATTGTACCTAAAGCCTCACACATGATAGACAAGTGCTCTTCCATTGAGTGTCTAGTCCTGCTTATTTTCACTTTTTATTTCTTTTGTATGAGTTTATATGAAATCAGAGTATCTTAAGTAAAAAAATGACTAAAAGTAAAAAAAAAAAACAATGATTAATAAGCCTGAAATTTTTCTTCACAGCAAAGGACATCATCATTCAGACAAAGCAGCAGTATACAGAATGGAAAAATATTTTTATGACCTACATATTAGATAAAGGGCTAATATCCAAAATATATAACTAACTGAAAATACTAGATATCTACAAAACTAATAACTCAATTTTAAAAAGCAGTTACAGATCTAAACAATTTTCAATAGCGAAAACTCAATGGCTGAGATTTAAAGAAATGTTCAGCATCCTTAGTCATCAAGAAAATGCAAATCAAAACTATTCTGAGGTTTCATCTTACACTAGTCAGAAAGGCTCATACTTGCAAGGATATAATAGCACTCATCCATTGCTGGAGGGATTTCAAACTTGTACAACCACTAAGGCAATCAGTGAGGCAGTCCCTAAGGGAGATGGAAATTGATCTACTTCAAGATACAGCTACACAACTCTTGGGCAAAATCCAAAGCATGTTTCATCCCACCACAAAGATGCTTGCTCAGCCGTGTTCATTGAATCTCTATTTATAATAACCAGAATTAAGAATCAACCAGGATGTCTCTCAACAGATGAATTTTTAAAGAAATATGGTGCAATTATATTATGTAATATTACTTACTCATTTAAAAATGAAATCACATGAATCATAAATAAATGGATGGCACTAGTAAAATCATCCTGAATGAGGGACTTTAGGCCAGAAAAACAAGTATTGTCTATATTCACTTATATGTAGATATCAGCTGTTAAGACAATATATCCAAGATACAATCCATGGAACCATAAAGCTTAGGTATAGATTGAGGGACTAGGAGGAATAGATCTCCTTAGGGAAGGGAAATAGAAGATAGTTCTATAGAGATGAAAGAGGCTAGAACACTAATCAAGTGAGAATGGGGAGGAAACAGGGAAATAAGAAAGAGAAGACAGGAAAAAACAACTAAAATTAAGTGAAGGGTAGTGTGGAAATCTAATGCAATAGAAGCTTTCTAAAATATATACAAATATGAAGGAGCTCTAAATAAAATTATCAAAGAATGGAGTAGAAAGAACCCCATTGGACATCTCTCATCAACAAATGAAGCTACCAGTACTGGGATTGGGTTACCTAAAATTTAGGTATTGGTCAAAGAGGTCCAATGGGAAACCCCAACCAAAAAAAAAACTAGACTTTTGCCAAGACTACTGGTTGCTCTGCACAAACTGGAGCAAGGCTTTTTTGCTCCAGACAACACCTCCACAATTCTTCAAACACAGAAAAATTAGAGAGTGCCTACATTCACCCCTGATCTTTGGTATATAAAGGTACTCAGTATGCTACCAAAGGAGAAATGTAAGCATCAAACCAGCCACCAATCCTTTTGATCTGTGATGTTGCCCTGCCTACAAGATACACTATTACAATGGTGCCATAAAACTTGTAAGAGTAGCCAACCAGTATCTGATTAGACTTAATCCCACACCATGAGATGGAAGGCATACCCTGTATTCTCAGTTCAATTAAAAATTAAAGCTGGCTATCTACAAGTTCGATTGTAATGACTAGCTACTAACTACTAACTAACTACTTGGAGTTGGAGAATGGCTCTCTCCTTCTCTAAACCCAAGCATGTTTGTTAAAAGGAAAATCCAAAATCTCTATATCATGTCGGAAGAGCCATCTCATACAGGACAGAAGAAAAACAAAATTAAAGAACTATTCTATTGCCACTAATCTCATAATTCTTTGGTTCTATTTTGATTCTTTAAAACTTTTCTTAAGGTATGAATCTTATATCAAAATTTATAACATTAATATATATGTATATATATATTAAACTTTTGTCATGATATTAGTGATCATATAGAGTACTAATTCTAAGAAAACGGCTTCATCTAGCTGCCTGTACATGTTTTCGTGTTTGAGTCTCTATCAGTTTTCTGCAGGGAATCATGACCAGGCCTGACAGCAAATTTGAAGTCTCCAAAAAGATGATGGGGTCCCACAATGACAATTCCACATGGACGATAATAATAATACTAAGCAGACAAACACCACCCAAAGATTGGCTTTGGACTACAAACTGCTCAGGACAATTTCAAGATGGCTAGCTGAGATGATCCAGCCTCACAGACTACTCAAGCAAGGACTTGAGATAAGCCCTGCACTTTCTTATTATGCAGATACTGGACAACAAATGATAAAGCCAACTCTCCCAGGACTTGACAATTCACCCAAAATTTTTNTTCTCAGAATCCACTAAAGATGCCTTCACCTCCAGACAGCAGGAAGTAATTTTAAGAACACGACACCCACATTCCCAAGAGGTGAAGTGAGTGGTTTTTGGTCATTCGATGGGTTATGGATAATTGTCTTTGGTTAGTACGGTTGACTACAAGTTGTTATTGTTAATGATCAGGAAAAAGGTTAAACAAAGGAGATTAGATTTGAGGTTCTTGTTCGAAAAGAAGAAGAAAAGAAAAATAAAAGAGGATATAGATAAGAGGTAGATTATTGAATCTACTCTGAAAAAAGATACAGAAATGATAAAATAACAGGTAGATTATTGAATCTACTCTGAAAAGAAAAAGGGAAGGATATTGATATGATAAGATAAAAAAGTAGATTATTGAATCTACTTTTAAAAGGCAACTACTTGTTTTAAATATTTTACATTGGATTGTAAATTTCTATATTGTATGCAAATTATATATATTGCTACAAATTTGAGATTGGTTTATATATATAGGATAAGATAAAAAGGTAGATTATTGAATCTACTTTTAAAAGGCAACTACTAGTTTTAAATATTTTACATTGGATTGGATTTTTGTATATTGTATACCAATATACAGAATTTGATAAATTGATTTAAGGAATTAATTATAATCAAATTATAAAATTGATAATTTTAGAAAATACTGTACATATATTTGTAATCTTGTTCAAGATATTATATCTATACAGTTCATTTAACAATGTAATGCAACTTGCTAATCCTTGAAAGTTATTATTACCATGTAATTAGGATATAAAGAAATCTAAGTTAGTAGTTAGTCATTACAATCAAACTTGTAGTCATATTAGGTATGTTTTCAAGGTCAAGCAGAGATATATTTTAGATAGGTCATCTTCAAACACTTCAGAGCTCTAAAGCAAGCAGAGATATATTTTTCATATACAGTTCATCTTCAAACACTTCAGAGATCTATAGAATATGACATTTAAGATGTTTTAATAATATAATTTGTTTTTGTTTTTGTTTTTGTTTTTGACTATGAGACATGTCTGCTCCCAGCAGCACCAATCTACTTCAGAGAAGATGATGCACACTGAAGAAACTCCACATGGAGTTTACTTTCATTGTGACAAAAGTTAGCTACTGGACAAGAAAGTGAGCTTGCATCAACTGCTGACAATATGCTATCCAAAATGGACAATCAGAACACAAAACCAAAGACTGCTGATCCTTGCCAAGACAAGGTAGGAAGGATCTTTAGAAAATCCTACTTCACAAATGAGTCTGTCAGATATGCTAAGCCTGTAGGCTGAAGAGGATGACCCAACTTTGCAGAGAAACCTTGGGTGACTGTCCAGGAAGCTAGCTGTTTCTGTCATAACTCACATTTTTTGGAAGTCACTTGTTTGCACTTCCTGTTTAACTAGGTAATATTATTTATTTCTCGGGTCTCTGAGGGAGTTGAAGATTAGATAGTTATAGTTAGTTATAGTTATAGTTATAATTATAGTTATAGTTTTCCTTGTTAAGAAATTCAAAAAAGAAACTCACTAAGAGGTATAAAGTGTATAAGTTTGAAAGACATCAAAAGATAGTTTTCTGTTGATAATACAAGTTAGGCTAAAAAGTGAATTAAGTACATTTTGGGCTCACCAAAATACAATAGATAATGGAGTATTTTTGCTGAATTTGTCAAATGNAAATGGACTAGACATTGTTGATGTACATATTGCCTGTATATATTGTATATAGTTATTGTACTTATTGTGTATAGTTTTTCTTATGTTAATTATAACTTTTTTATTTTAGACAAAGAAAGGGGGAAATGTGGTGATATTATGTGTGCACCCCAATAAATCTTATCTGAGGATCAGAGGAAAAAGCTAGCCACTCTACTAAACATAGAAGTCAGGCAGTGGTAGCACATGCCTTTAATCCTAGCATTCGGGAGGCAGAAATCCACCCAGATCTCTGTGAGTTCAAGTCCACAATGGAAAAAGAGCCAGGCATAGTAGCACATACCTTTAATCCCAGCACTAATCATAGAGGTCTGGAGGTCTGTACAGACAGACAGAAAGTGATGTAGCTGGGCAGAGAGAGGAAGTGAGATGGCAGAACAGAAAGGCATATAGGCATGGGTATACAAGAATTAGGTCTCTTTCAATGCTGAGCGTTGGCAAGGTGAGGTTGGTTGTGGCTTGTCTATTCCTCTCATCTCTCAGTTTTAACCCCAATATCTGGCTCTGGGTGTTTTATTAATATGACCATTTAGCAATTTGTCTTACAATACCCAATACTTCTTGACTGGCTAAAAATCTGAGACTAGATTGGATAAGGCCCTAAGGTAAAACCAAATACTACTGTTATAAAAAATAATCTAGCAATAAAATGATTCCTAATGATCTCCTGCTATAGTCATAAACGGATGCTTTGCTCAGTCATCTTCAGAGAAGTTTCTTCCTGAAGCTGATAGAAGAAAATACAGAGAACCACAACCAGACAATATTCAGAGAGAGACCTTGCAACACTCAAGCCTAGATAGGATGTCTCCATTAAATTCCTCCTATCAGGATTCAGGTAATCATGTGGAAGAGAATGTGAAGAGTGTAAGAGCCAAAGGACTTGGTGGACACCAAGGAAACAAGGCTCACTATATCAAGATGATCAAAACACATCTGAAATCGCAGTGCTTGAGGTAGTATGCTCAGGCCTTGGAAATATGTCTGTACCGGATGAGGTCCTAGAGCTGAAAAGAGAAGTGGACACATAACCCCATCCCTAACCCAGAAGCTATATGCAATTGATAACCACTTGCAAGTGAAAACTTAGCTTTCTCTTTTGGAATTTCACTGGGAGAAACAAACTATTTTAATTATTGAATGCATTCCCAGCAGCAGATGAACAACAGAAAATGAACTCAAGCAACTTTTTGGAGGTTCCTTGTCACATAATGTCATGTCAGAGTTTGTCCCTTCTTTTAATCTTATTTTTTTCTATTTTTAATTTTTGAGTTAGTTTATATTTTTTAATTTTTCTTTTTTATCCTTGAAGTCCTTTGCTCATACATATAATGGCTCTCAGTTTAATGGTTTTATGGGATTCCTGAGTGTCTGAATGAGTGGGGGTCTGTGTCTATGTGTGTTTCTTGTGCCATTTCTTGGTCTCTTCTTCTTGTTTGTTTTGTCCTATTCCAATCTGTTAGGGTTTTTTGGTTTATAATTTTATTTTTTCATTTTATTTCATTAGTATAAATTAGAATCCTATTCCTTTCTAATAAGAGAGTGAAAGTGGGTGAATCCAGATGGGTTGGGAGGTGTGGAGGAACTGGGAGAAGTAGAAGAAGGGGAAACCAAAACCAAGATATAATATATATAAGAAAAAATTTTATTTCTGATAAAAGAAAAAAGAAGAAAAGTAAATGGGTCCATTGATCAGAATTAGGAAGTAAGAAAATTCTGTATATTAGTAGTGGTTCTGTGACATTCCCTATTTTCCTTTGTATAGTGATGGATCTTCAGTGACCATCCAAGAGTCATTATCTCTAGAAAAATAATAAAATAATATTCTTAGTAAGGTAAGTTCAAAGAATTGAGATAATGTACAACCCACCGTTGTAAACTTTATAGGCCATCTTATCATCTGCTCAGTTAAAGATAACTGTTGTCCAATGGGAGCATTGGAAGAAAAGGTTCCTATTTTCACCTTTAGTCCAAGGCCCTTTGGAAAATTCCAAAAATTCAGAATATCATAGTCTGAACTTAATTTCTCTTTCCAATCTGAATCCTTGTGTCCTCGCATATGATTGTTTGTAGGATTTTTCCTCAAGAAAGGGTGCAGCTGGAAAAGATGAATGAACCTATGTTAAAGTTAAATTGAAAGAGATGCATGAATCTGTGTTAAAGCTAAACTTAAAGAGATCCATGAACCTATATTGAAGTTAAACTGAAAGAGATGCATGAACCAATGTTAAAGTGGATCCTAGGGGTAGATAAACATGTTTTATCAAATGTCTATTATGATTTTAAATCTTTGATTTGACATGTGGCACTGTGGTTGATTGAATAGGGATGGCCCCCATTGCCTCATGTGTTTGAATGTTTGGCTCATAGGGAGTGGCTATTAGGAGGTGTGGTTTTTTTTAACTAGATGTGGCCTTGTTGTATGAATTGTGTCACTCTGGAGGTGAGCTTTGAGTTTTCATATGTTCAAGCTAGGCCTAGCACGGTAGTCTCCTGCTGCTGCCTGAGGATCAAAATGTAGAATTCTCAGCTCCTTCTCCAGCACTGTTCAGCTGCATGTCACCATGCTTTTCACCATGATGATAATGGACTAAACCTCTGAAAATACAAGCCAGCCTCAATTATATAGTTTCTTTTATTGGAGTTGCCATGGCCATAGTGTCTCTTTATAGCAATAGAAACCCTAACTAAGATAAATACCAATGTAGATATTAGTGAGGTTGAGGCAATAAACACCTGGGTGAGTCAGATACTAATCTGCATTGTAAGGTCAGTCAAATTCAAGAGAAAATGCTGAACCAAGCTCAGGTAAGTGATCCATGTATGTTTATTGAGGCAATTGTCACTTACTTGAAAACTAGTCACACCCATTTACTTCCAAAATATATTTAGAACTTCAGTGTGGAAATTGAGGATATTTATATCTAATGATTAAGTAAATGTGGTCATTAGATACAAAATCACTGTGGTAGTTACCATTGACACCAAACCACTAAGAATCCATAATTTTCTCTATTTTATTTTGAGAAGTATTTGAGGGAATTATTCTTTCTCATTGCATCTCTTGCCATGAGAAGATGGTCAGGCTCTTTGTGATACAAACTTAATATTGACTAAACTCATTACCTCCTTGCAACTTGCACCAAGTTAATCAGGGACACCATTTTATCAGTCAGCATTCACATCTATGCAGGCAAACTCTCCTGTGGTTATTGACAACATATCTGAAAATCTTCTACACAATGAAAGTGATATTACCTGCCAGGGGAAGAATTCCATTTGTTTTTTCCCATTTGCATATGGTTGCATTTGTACTTGCTGAAGACTCATCTCATGGAGACTGTGCGCCACAGTATACACAGCATTATATATATTATAGCTCTCTTCACTCATCACAATGTCAAAAATGTGTCTAGGCAATAAATCCAAGGAAGCATTGGGATGGCAGTTCTCCAAGAGATGACAATCAAACTCAGAAAATGAGCATTTGAAGAACAAAAACCATAGCTTAGGAAGGTAATTGTCTTCTGGGTATTTGTAAGGATTAACTGTTTTGATAAAATTGGTAAACTCAAAACTCTCCTCACGGTGGTGTGAAAAAATGAAACTCCCATGGAATGAGTCTAACAAGAAATAATCAGCCTGGTTGGTATAGTCCCATTGAGCATTCAAGACCCAGACTTTCCATGTTATTAACAGTTGTCCAATATTTTGCATAAAACCTTGTAGAGAATAAGTATCCCCATAAATGATTATCACGTTTGCTGATGATTCCTGGATCTTCCACAGATTGTTCCAAAATTTATTGGAAAATGAAGTCCAGGTACCTGGAATCATTTCCACAAAAGCTATGCAGACTCTAATATTCTCCAATTCTCTTCTCAATTCTGATACAATATGAGTTCCTTTGTGGTCATCTGCGAGGATCAGACCAACCCAGGACCACTTGAAATGGAGCATCAAAGAGACAACAGCAAGTGATAAAGATGTGTCCTTTGGGGCCATCTGGTAGAGAGAGGAAAACTGTCTTCGGTCACCCAAGATAGGATCAAAAGGTCCAAAAGTAAGCTGAAAAAAAAAATAGAATTGGACACAATAAGAAGAATGCTGGAATAAATGTTATCTCGGTCATGAAGCAAGAGACAGGGATGATCAGAATGAAGATGGATGAGTTCTGCTTTAGTGGCATATCTCTGAGTAAGATTTCCAGAAAATTTCTGACAAGTCTAACAGCTTTCAGAAGCATCCTTGTCTGGACCACTCTCTCCTTTCTATACTGAGCAATGAAAATGTGGATATATCACTGGGTACCTTGGTAGCTGAGTACTGTCTTTCCTTTACCTTTGAGATTCCTGAAATGTCCACAAGACATACCAAGATCCCTGGCCCACACAATACCTTCCCTCACCTGTGGTGTTTTGTAGAGTTGCATCAGTGTCCCAACTTGGGCAGATGCTGCCAATGTTGTTCCTGTAAGTACAGCAGCTGACTTGCTCTTCTTTCTACAGTTGTAATTAGGGATGTGGTAGGGTTTTTGACCTGTTATCCAATTGATGGCATTCACAAGTATGCCCCTTTCAACATATTGTACATTAAAAAACTCAAATCCTAGAGATGTGTTGGGTAAAAGATGGGGATTTCTGTTGATCTCCTCAATGGCAAAAACCAGGGCCAGAACAAACTGGTAGTTCTTAAAATTGTACCTGCATAGATAGTATAAAAATACACAGGAGGGTTACATATATCACATATGTGCTGATTTAATGTAATTGTTTTTCTAGTTTAAATGTCTGTGTTTCTAGGATGTACTCACTTACACATGGATATTAGCTGGAAAGTAAAGGATAATCATGCAACAATCCACAGACCCAGAGAGGCTAAATAACAAAGAAGGCTCAAGGGGAATCCATGAATCTCTCTGGGAAGAGGAATTAAAATAGATATCATGGGTGGACTAGGGGTAGGTGGGAACAGAAAGGAGGGATTAGTTGAGGGGAAGATGGATGGAGAGAGTACTGGTAGAGACAACTGGAATTGGGAGACATTTGGAGGGCAAGGTAGAAACCTAGAGCAGTGGAAACTCCCAGGAATCTAAGAAGGTGACCCTAGCTAAAACTCCTAGTAAGGAGGCATACAGAGACTGAGCTGCCAGGTCCTAACCAGATAAAACTTTCAGTGGAGGGAATAGGGCATCAACCAAGCCACAAAACCTTCAACCTACGATTTGTCCTGCCTACAAGATGTGTTGTGGTAAAGATGGCACAGAAATTGTGGGAGTGGCCAACCAATGACTGGTCCAGCTTGAGACCCACCCATATCATGAGAGGAAGCCTGCACCATACACTGCCTGGAGTGCCAGGACCTAGAGGCTGGATTGCCCAGAATACCTAGGATAAAACCAAACATGACTGCCAAAAAAGTCCATGCAATGATGCCAAAGATATTCTGCTATACTCTTAGATTGGTGTCTAGACCAATTGTCATCAGAGAGGCTTTATCCAGCAACTGGTGGAAACCGATACAGACACCAACAGCCAAACATAAAGCAGAGCTTGAGGAATCCTGTAGAAGAGGGGAAGAAGTACTGAAGGAGCCAGAGGGGTCAAGGACACCATAAGAAAACCCAAAATCAACTAACCTGGCCTGACACTCATGGAACCTGCATGAGTCTGACCTAGGTCTTCTTCATATATATACTGGTTTCATAGCATAGTCTTCTTGTCAGACTCCTAAAAGTGGGAGCAGAGACTGACTCTGACTCTTTTGCCTACTCTGGAGGCCTTTTTTTCTCTTACTGGGTTGCCTTGTTCAGCCTTAATAGGAGGGATGTGCCTAGTCCTATTGCAACTTGACAAGCCATGTTTGTTTGGTATCCCCAGGAGTCTTGCCCTTTTCTGAAAGGAAACAGAGGAGGAATAGATGGAGGGAGAGAGGAGGTGGGACTACAGGAGAGGAGGTGAATGGAATTAGAATGGGCATGCTATGTAATATGTGATTAAGTAAGAGCTTTTAGTATACTACCCATTACTGTTTTATTTTTATGAATTTATTTTTGTTTATATATATATGAATTTATATATACATATATATGGGAGTTTTGTCTGCATGCATGCCTCTGTAACATGTGCATGCATGCTAGCAGCAGGCAAAAAGAAGGTATCATATTCCTTGGAACTGGAGCTAGAAATGGTTGTAAGCTGTCTCATAGATGCTGAGAATTGAACCTGGGTTTTCTGGAAGAGCAGCCAGGGCTTTTAACCATGGAGCCATCTCTATAGCACAAACATTCTCAAAAAAAAATAGTCCAAGGATCTTACTTTATCTGTCTTCCATGTGTTAATGGAAATAATATAATTCTACTCTAAATCAAGTAGAAACAAGCCCTTACAGTTATCAAACTTCCTGATGGCTGGATATTAGTCTTATAACTTTTTCAATTATGAAAAGCCTATGTTTCTTTTCTTTAAGATTTAAGACTTATTCACTATGTCAGATTTCTTTGCCTGCATGAGTGATGTACACCACACACATACTATGTTAGTGAAAGAAAGAAGAAGGTGCTAGAAATGGAGGTACAGATGGTTGTGAGCTGCCTTATGGAAACAGAGAATTGAGATCCAGTGTTGTGAAGACAGAAAGTACTTAAAGCCACTTCATCATCTCTCCAGCCCCAAAGACAGTAGTCTTGTTTCAGCCATCTAGTTTTCTAAGATAATATATTATAGAATAGCACCAAGTATACTCAAATCATCTCTGTCAACAGTTGTCTTTTCTAAACATTTTCTTATCTTTCTGAGTATGTATGATATGTGTGTATCATGTGTGCTTGCAAATGTGTTGTGTGCCTTTGTGTGTGAGAATGTAGTGTGTGTGTGTGTGTGTGT
>LZPO01008855.1:18037-29549 GCA_001675575.1 Neotoma lepida | reverse complement strand
TCTATCTATCTATCTATCTATCTATCTATCTATCTATCTATCTATCTTCCCTTGGGTGGTCCCTTGGTGAGGAGATTAGCCTGCCCACCTGGACCATTATGTCTCCACNATGCCAGAGAGTTTGTTCTATTGACCAGAGGGTGATTGTCTTGTCTGGCCTTTACTGTTGCTCTGGTAATGATAACCACTGTTCTCAATCTATCAGTAACTATTTTCTTTTCTTCTACTTTGTTTTCTGGTTTGACTCTTCTTTTTCTGTAATATTTTTATGTTTGTTCTTTGACTTTTATACATTTATATGCTGTACCTTGATCATATGCATGCCCCTTTTCTCTCTACCCAGGAATAGCCCTGACACATCTCCCTCCCAACATCATGTCATTTATTTATTTACTCATTTAAAACTTACCGATTCTACTAGTGCTGCCTATACTCTACTGGAGCATGAGCAACTTACTAATGACCCTTTCCCCCTACAAAAGAAAAGTGACTCCATCTCCAGGCAGCCAGCAGCTGACAATAGTCCCCAGCTTCGGCAGGACTCAGAAGCTCCTCCTCCACTCATGCTAGAATTTGTAACTGGCTTGATCTTCAACTGGTATTATGCAGGTAACCACAGCTGCCATGAGTGCAGAAGCCATGTCATGTCCNAAAGACAGCAAGCATTTCCTCCCCATTCTCTGGGGCTTACATNCTTTTTATTCCCCTCTTCTGCCACGTTCTCTGAGCCTTGGCAGGGAAGGCTGATACTGCTGTAACCTCAGGCTAAGCGCTCATAGTGAGTGAGTATTTGAGGTATCTAAATGGAAATAAGTTTTGAATCCCCAGTTGCTGGGTATCTGTCACCGCTGATGTAATAAGCCAATCAAACTGAATTAATCAATCCAGGCTTAATGAGCAGAGTAAAGCAATCCTGGGTGACCCTTGGAAAGGCAGGGGGAAGAGTCAACATGGCAAATATGGCTACCAGNTCTTAAGTAACATGTAGGTGTAGTCTTGAGCATCCTCAGGGAGGGGCTGGCTTTTGGTAGGCTTTGAGGGGGCAGGTTTGGAGGGAGAGAGAGATGAGGGAGGGAAGTTGAGGTGGAGCTTCCTCCAGAACAAAAATCTTAAACTGTTTCTCTTTCTATGACTCTCTTATTCCATTTAGCATAATGTCATAAGGAAAGCTGATATCACATTTTATAGGAATTGCTTAATTTTTAAGGGCTGACTAATATTTCATTATATAGATTTACAAATATATGTACAGATTTCACATTTCTCTATCTATTTGTAATCCAGGTTGCTTCCACATCTTGTCATTGTGAATAGTGCAGAAATGCATGTTGGAATAGTTTTTTTTTTTTATTATTATTACCTAAAAGCATTTCTAGACCACATGATAAGTACATTTTTAACATTTTTGAGAAATCATGATACTGGGTTTTAGGGTTTTTGTTGTTGTTGTTGTTATTCATTTGAGACAGGGTCTTCCTATATACACCAGACTAGATTTAAACTCACTACTTAGTCCAGGGTGGCCATGAACTTATGGTAGCCCTCCTGTCTCAGACTCCCAGGTACTGTCATTACAGGTGTCATTATATATCTGGAAACAGCAACATTATGTGTTCCTACCAACAATTTTTGCACATCTTTATAAATAGAGGTCTGCTCTACGGTGTCATCTCTATGATGATTAATTATCTCCTGTACACTTTAAACTTTGTTAAAAGGCAAATGTCATGGTAAATGTTCTTACCACAATAAAACAAGTTTTTAAAATGTCATTCTGGCTGCTCTACTGAGAAGAGAGAAAGAAGATAAACTATTTAAGGCTTACTGAGGAACATGTAGGCGTGGTCCTGCATAAGTGACTCGAGCACTCAGGAGACAGGCAAGAGGATTTGAGTTCAAGGGCAAGCTTGGCTACAGTGAGACCCTGTGAAGCACACACACACATACACACACAGTCACACATAGGCACACACACTCATGCATGCATACACACAGACACATGCACACAGAAACATATACACACACAGGTACACACAGTATACACATGCACACACAGGGACACATAGATGCATGCATGCATACACACATGTACACACACAGCACACACACACACACACACACACACACACACACACACTAGTTTTGAGCAAGATGATGACAAGCATGCAGGTGGTGATATTAGATCCTGAGGACATCTTTGATTACTTACAAGTGGGATTCTGGGCCAACTGTGAATTGGAGATAATTCATCTTCATGAAAGGTGAGCTGCCATCCACAGGGAGAGATCTCATTAGAGGTGAGGCTGGTCACTGGGGATCTAGTGACAGATTAGGAGTTCCTTGAGACATGGGAAGTTTGGTAAGTCAAGTAGATGTCAGGAAGGATGGAAGGAGACTTTTAACCTGGAGCGGTATCTGTGACATCATCACTGGCATTGAGTCACGTTAAAGCCATGGGAGTAAATGTGATTCTCACNAGAGGATAGAGCCAGAGAGGAGAATGCAGGTGACAAGTCCTGTATTGCAAACTTCACTGTTTTCTCATAATTAGAGGATTTGAGAGATGTCGGATTTTGTTTTTCAAGAGTCGGTGGATTTGGTTTTCGGTTGGAGAAATACTATTTATTTCTTTGCTAATAAGAATTTATCTATAAGAAAGTTGGTGATGTAGAACATGGAGGAAAGAGGGTGTAGGTAAGTGAAAGGGCGTCCCCTTATCAAGATTTCTTCTTAAACTAGGTTAAAGAGCATCACCTAAAATGAAACAACCTGGAAGGGGGACGGAGGGATAGATTAGTTGAGTTAACCTAACAGTGTAATAAAAGAACAAACACTCTGAAATGTGCCAAAAGTGAAAGTGTTACCAGACTTAAGGGGCACAACCTGTGCCCCAACAAGCCAGGTTCAGCACCTACCCTGAGTAAGTGATTCAAATTAACAGTGAAATTGTGGGGGATCTTATTAAATGCGGCCACATTGGGAAGAGAAACAAATTGAGTCATTGAGTCTAGAAAGTCCATCTGCAGTAGTCCTTACTTGAGGGCAGGGTTTAAAGAGAAAGCAAGAGATTAGCATAACTAATCAGGGCTGCAAGGTGTGGCCCTCCCCACTCCAGTCTCAGCCCTAAGCATCTCCTGCAGGATCAGCTGTGTTTACTGATCATGGAACACTTGTCTGTGTCTGCACCTCTGTCATCTGTTAGGTTTTATCATGGCTCCCAGATTGCCCATCCTTTGAGGCACCTAGCTGCTATCCCCTTTCTACATTGCTTCTCTTGCCAGTTTGGAAGCAGTTAAGAGAAGTCTGTGCTCCCAAACTCCTAACAGTAGTTCAGGTGACCTCTGACAAAGGTCATCCAGTGGTTCAGGTCACCCCTGACAAAGGTTCATCCAACTCATCTCTCTTCTCGCTACTCTGGGCATTTTTCAGGACTCAGAACTAAAGTAGCTGGACAGAGGGTCTCTTTGTTGCCCTTCCTTGTCTGACTAAAGGACAGCCTGCCCCTGTAGGGGTGGGCTTTTCTTTATTTCCACATTGCCTCCATCAACCCCAATCTAACTTTGAAGATTGCCCTGTCTTCTGTCTATCAAATGGGCTTTCACCATATTTCCTGTGTCTCTCAGATACTTCTTGACTATGGAAATTAAACTTTATACTCTCATTACAGTTTCTTGAAGTTTGCTAATTTTGACTATTCATGGAGGCTTTTGTCCTATCCTAGACTCCCTGAAGAGTGTTGCCTGGAGTAGTCACACTTTGGTTTTGTGTGTGTGTGTGTGTGTGTGTGTGTGTGTGTTGTACTGATAATGGATCTCAGGGCCCAATGAATGCTAGGCATTAAACCCTCTATTGTTTTTTGAAAAGAATCTTCCTAATTTTTTTTTATGTTTCATAATTTAAAGCTAAAATAAGACATTACACATTGTTTATTTTTATTTGCTTTCATTATATATAAAACAAAAATTGTACATGTCTATCTCTAACATTTATCACTACATTTTGGTGAAACTATTTAAAGTGCTTTCCAGGACTGAGGGGATAGAAAAGTAAATTCCTATTACAGGAATTTAGAGTTTCAGGAATTTAGAGTTTGGATCTCCATAGCCTACATAAAAAGCTAGGCAAGGTGACACTGGCACATCACCCCAGAGACTGGCAGTTCCCTGAACCTCATTGGCTGCCAGTCTAAGGAAACTGATGAGCTTCAGGTCTGGTGAGAGATTCTGTCATACAAAAGCCAGTGTGGAGGGTGATCAAAGAAAGACACATGATGTCAACCTCTGGTTTTTACGCCACCACCCACACACATGTACAAATACNTACTAACAAATACCCACATCACACACATAAATAGAACTTAAAAATCAAATCCCTTTATAGTTACTGTAATCATATGAATTAGAAGTATTGGACTTTAATCCGAGGCCAGTAAAACTACTTGCAACCAAAAGAATTATCACATATGTCACCTGTGTAACTACGAACTAGAGTAGAAAGTTGTTTTTAATCAAGGGAGGCAAAACCTTTATACAGAAAAAAAAACAATAGTATGCACTTTTGATAATGTGTTGTTGATGTCAGGTCATAATTCTGCATTTTCATTATAAGGAAGCTATTTCAAGATAATACCTCATGCTTTTAATTTTCACAAAGGTGAGCATATCGATGCAATTCTAATAGGAATATGAACTGTTTTTCTAATTAATTTTGTCATTAACATTTTCCTTTGGATGCCAAAATTTTCCTTTTATCTTTACGTGGGTCACAAAAAAACCGCCATGGAATTCTCTGAGTACAGCTCTGNTTAGAGACTGGAGATCCCATGCAAGATTTGGTCACAAAACTAATTGTCTCTCTAAAGATAATTGACAAACTACTATTAACATAAAAACAAATGAAAATGACTCTTGCTTTTCACTGTAACTATTGTTTAGGATTCCCCAATCATTGGTTATGTTTGTGATCTGATGGTAGNAACAAAATACAGATACAAGAATTGAACGTCAGTACAACACTGCAAGGATATATTGTTTCTAGGGTGCGTAAAATTGAGANTCAAAGTTCTAGTGACTCAGAGTCATCCTCATTTAACAGTAACTAGTCATTTTATAAGCTGTATCCTTTATTTAATTATAAGTCAAATAATGATACTTCATTCATCAATCTTTTCATAGGACCGAGAAACNAATTCCAGTTGATTCCAGAGTTTTAAACTCAAGTCCTAGCCCATGAAGTAGCTGCTGAGGTATTCAAAGCCTGAGCTTCTATCTCTAAGCAGTCAAAGGGAGTGTTCCCGCGTGGGCACACAGGAACTTCAGTGTTCACAACATTGTTTCAGAAACTTTCATCTTGTCTTTGCCATCTNTCANGTTTTCTGATTACCATTTTTAACCTTAATTTATGTTTCATTCTCTTGTGACAACTAAAACAATCTGATAAAACCAAGCTGCGGCTTGATGTCTCTTGGAAAACTGGTGGCGAAAATCTGTTGCCGTTGGAAGAATATAACCAGGTGACTCCTTGAAGAAATGACCATGTGTCAAGCCTTCTGCCCTGGAGAGTTGGTTAATGCCATTTCAGCAGTGTGAGTAATTGTCCAGGAGAAGGATTAACTCGCCCTGGTGTTGTTGTCTTGACTAGAAGCTTGTCCAGACACCATGTTATGACTCAACATGTAGGTGCTTATTAGATGCTGCCACCATGTGCTCGAATTTCTCAGTCTTCAGAACCATAAACCAAGCAAATGTCTACTGTTTATGAATTTCCCAGTTGGTGATACTCATTATTGAAGAAGGAAATAGACTAAGATATCCATCTTTCTAAGTCTCAGTCTTTGATTTGTTTTAACTAACTGCAATACATGTCTAACAGTAGTAACAAAGGGGAAATACCAGTGGCTTTGACTAGAGAAGACTATCCCTTCCATGACATTGTGGGCACAGGAGACCACACCTTACATGACAGTATCACAACTAAGGCACAGATACCTTGGTAGTGTTGGTTAGCTAGGTTCTTAGCCTGTTCCTTCTGCTCTCTTCACAGCCTGGCTTCTAGCATATGGTCTATGACACTCCTGCTTCTGTCAACTCTCTAGCAAGTGAGGAAAGGAAAAGTTTAAGTGGAACACTTCTCTCTTCCCTTTAGAGACAGAAGTTTCATTTATCACTTTTAGTTCAGTTGTAGGTCTACATACAGTTAGAAGAAAGCCAGGACATTTAGTTGCTATCTGAGTTTCCTTTTCTGTTGCTGTGATAAAACACTGACAAGAGCAGCATAGAGGAGAAAAGATTCATTCTGGCTCATAGTTATGGGTTCAGTAAATCATAGCTGGGAACTCAAGGCAGCAGGGGCTTCTGGCAGGGTTCNATCACATCTACAGTCAAGAAACAGAGTAGCGAATATGTCCTAATGCTCAGCCCGCTGTCTCCATTTTATACAGTCCAGGATCCCACCCATAGTCAGGATGGAGATCACTGNGGATTTTTCTTTATCTGTGTTTTCTTCTTCCATGAAACATAGGACAGGTAGACCCAAAAGGTATGGTCCAGACATAGAATATAGTAGTGGATTTCTGTCTTAAAGGCAGAGTCCATTTATGTAGAACACCTTAATGCATGCAGTGGCATGTCTATCTTGGGCATTGGGTGTTACTTTGGTATCAACGTGTGGTAGTTTTGCTGTTGGTAATGCAGCCAAACAGCTTTTGGNGAGCCTGTTTAGACTTCNAAGATCCAAGAGAACAGAGAAAGGAATGGGAACTTTGCAAAGTGGCTGAGATAGAGCTTGTTTGGGTCACTGAATAGAAAAAAAAATGTATGAACAGTTGTCAAGGAGATGATTGCTTCAGGGGATTTCTCGACTTGAACTGTGCAAAGAACAGGCAGAAGGCTGCCAGTTGCATTTTTGCTTGAGTGGGAACATTTGGTGCTTAGAAANGTGGCAGGGATCTTTTGAGAAGGCTGCGGGATTACCTAGTTCCAAAAGTGCTGGGACCTCACAGTATTTTTTGTAAACAATGCCTGAAATAGAGTGACAACATGCCACAGACCCATTAATAAAATTCACTGTGGTCATNGTGTGAATTTTTAGTCTCATTCTGTGATTATCAGAATCTAATTATAACTTAATTAGGCTCTCCATGTATTTCTCAGGAACCAGTGTAAATAGTATTTTTTTTTCCTCTTGGAGATGTCTTGATGTATATTGAAGAAAGAGATTGTCTGGGAATAGGCCTCCAAGCTCNTTTCATGGGACCAGCCCATGTTAAATGAGAGGGTACTGAAGTTGCACCCACAGAGAAAGCCGCCATGCAACTAGGGGACATGGTTCCAAACCCTTCCCCTACACAGATTGAATGAGGGGCTTTTCCACCAAGAGCTGCGAGAAACTATCCTTACCATATTGTCTAACAAATGACACTGAAGAGGCTTCTTAAAGTAAAAATGTAATNAACACAACTATTTTATTTTTTATGGGTATGGGTATTTTACATGCATGTTTGTATGTGTACCATGTGCATATTTGGTGTTCAAGGAGGTCAGAAGAGGGCCTCAGAGCCTCTGGAACTAGAGTTAAAATGATTGTGAGCTGCCAGGTGGGTGCTGGGAACAGCAAGTACTCTTAACCACTGAGCCATCTCTCCAGTCCAGAACATAAGTATTTTAAATGTTTTATTTAAAATANTTTAAAAATGTATGCCAACTTTTTAAAACAAATAGACCAGTAATTGAGATAAGACCAAAACAGAAAATTCATTCACGTTAGTATAATTAGGGAAGGATTCAATTTGAAAGAAAGGAAAATACATTTGAGAACGTTTATACTAAATGTAATTAATCTTACTAATTCACTTCAGTGTGAGAATAGCTGAGAGTATTCGTTCGGGGATCAGAAAAGGTCGTCTGATCTAGTTGGGAAAATAAGAGCTGGTAATTAACAGGTGAAGATCAAATGTGGTCACAAGAAACAGCTATTGATTATAGTTAAGAATATCCTACCTGATTTCACACAGTGAAGCCAAAGGGGAGCAGGGAAGGAAAATGGATTGTGAGCTTGTTTGTATTGTCTATCTGTATAATGAGCCTGTCTGTTTCCAGGATTATTTTTTCATGCCCAACAAACAATTAGGAAAATGAACTAGCTCAGCATGAGAATATAATTCTTTTAAAATCTATATGTATTTTAATAAATAAAGATAATAACCCAAGACATAAAAAATTTGGAAAAGAAAACATAGTCATTCCTGACAGAACCATAGCACGGATACTATTTCATTGTGGGTGGTTCACTACACTTTCAATTAATAGATGTTTTCTTACATTCCTGAGTAAGATGAAATGCAAACGTTCACTCTTGGAAGATGACAGTGGCAGGAGGAGAAGATAGCAAGTGAATGAGTAACTTCAGTGGTGTGTGCCACGCTGATAAGGGCCATCGTGAAAATAAAGTGGAATGAAGACAGTGTGTGGGGAGGGTGCCGTGTCATTTTAATAGAATGCCAGGTTTAGGCTCAGTGACGCAGCAAGCAGGTGTGGAATCAATTTTCAAGATACCTGGAGAAGGATTGGCACAGAAACCTAACAATACCAAGGTCTTGTGGAGAGGGTCTAGACACCAGAAGTTCAAGTGCGTACAAGTTATCTTCNGGAATCGTGAGTGGTCCAGCTCCCCTGATGGTGGGAGCCAGTTGGTGCCCTCATCCTGACTACTTCTGGGACAGCTGCCTCAGAGGCCTAGAGGCAGTGTATTTGTTTGTATCACTCCACCCAGTCTCTATCTAATACTCAGTGGTTTGCCCTGCAAAACAGTGTGTGTGTGTGTGTGTGTGTGTGTGTGCGCGCGCGTGCGCGCATGTGCGCGTGCACATGTACATGCATGAACATTCCTATGCAGGAATGTGTATGCACAAGCCTTGTACATGTTCCAGCATGCAAGCGGAGGTCAGAGGAAGACTTTTTNGAAGTCAGTTCTCTTCCTTCTCCCACTGATTCCTGGGATCAGATCCAGGTTTCCAGCCTTGGTAATAGTCACCGTTACCCACCAAGTCATCTCTTCAGTCCCCGCTTTGCCTTGTTTTATTTATGCTATAATTTTTCTTAAAATTGTGCACCTGAGACTACTACTGCTATGCCCCTCTATATACAGTCTTATGCATATACTTTTCTAAATTACACATTTTAAAATTGCACATTACTGATAAATAAACACCATTCATTTTAATATGTTTACCTTCATGCAATTACTTTATTGAATTTTTGAAACTTTACTTTTTGTAGTTGATTCTTCTATCTTTATCTTTTTCTCTACGTGTGTAATTGATTTTTGCCTTTTGATTGTCCAAAACTACCTAAAATTTTAAATAATTGTCATAGTATTAGGCTATTAGATTTATTAAATTCTGGACCTTCAAAACAAAACCTTTTTAGTTTTGTGTCTAAAACTACCATTAATCTCATCTTCACTTCTGGCTTAAACTACACATTATATAATCACTATGAAAAAGCACCCTTACATTCCCATTTTATTCATTATTTATTGAGGAATAGGCACTGATAANGATCAAAATATTTTCCAAATATCTGTTTCAGTTATGTTTGAGAAATTCAAGCCATGGACACCAAGATACTAATAAAATGGAACTAACCCAGCATCTTCTATGTTTGGCATCTTTCTGCTGTTATAATATCACGACACACAACGAACAATTTCAGAATAATAGGAGTTTACTTGACTCATGGTGCTGGAGAGACTTCAAAGTCCAGGACTGAATTGTTACATCTAGTGAGGTATTTCTTTCAGAATCATAGTATGGCAGAAGGGATGACATGTAGAGAGGGTTCACATTCATGTTCATTATTTATAAGGACAGCATACCATGAGAACATTAACTAATTGATTGATGGACTAACTGATTAATAAGAGCCCCTATGACATCGTTTCTAATGGGAGCTTTGGGGAACACATTCAGGTAATAGCCCTGCCTGTACGGAAGCTGAAGCTGGCTTTAGGTGATGTTGGCTCATGAAAAGATGTTCACATCTGCACTAATTCTATGGGTTTTTTGTTTGTTTGAAAAAAGCAGGAATTTGAACAGTTTATTAAGTAGAGTTTTTTTGTAGAACCCCGCACAGGTCCACCAAGGACAGAATTGCAAAAGTGAAGGGCATATCCACTGTGCTAAGGTAAGAACCCCCTGATGTATGCTCTAAGGGACCTCAGACTCATTCAAGATGTCCCATCTCAGCTGCCTGTCCTGGCCACACTCCACTGAANCAGCACTAGAGGACAGCAAAGCAAAGGGATTGTCTTGACATCTTGCTTGTGAAGTTGAATTCTTGAAGCTACTCAATGATCAGCTTCAGGTCTTTGATAAAGGATCATGCTTCAGTCTTTGGTTCTTGCTGCCTCCAGCCATTGCTGTTGTAATCAATCATTAGTGTGGCGTTAAGCTTCTTGTAAACAGTGAGCTTGGGAGGGCTGTGTATTCTTGTAGTCGAAAATTTTCTCCAGTCCCACCTGGTCCTGCAGTCCCACAGCCGCTTATAAAATAATCGCTCAGAGGCTTATTATTATTTACAAACTCAATGGTCTATGGCAGGCCCACATCCACTAACTCACACGTCTTCCCAATGACTACTGTCATGGTGATTATGGAGCATCATGAAGCCATTTTCTTAAGTTCACCATGATGGGAAGGATCAGAGGGTGATTTAAACTTGGCTTCTGTCTGTCTAATGCCCACTCCATCAGCCAAGCTCCAGCAATCAACGATCCAGGCAGAAGTGGGCAGAATGGTGATTTGGGTGTTTTCAAGTATACCAAGGGTCCAGCCACCTTTACAGAAAGCACATAAGAACAAAGAAATATCTTTAGGTGGAAGTGTCAGAGAAGGNAGAAGGTAGTACATGGTTCTCTGGAAGAGCTGTGTTAAGGACATGTTGGGATTTAGGATATCCAGAAAGGAGTATAAATTCCATATGGCCAAAGTATCATTTCATCAAAGACTTGAATATGGTGGCTTTCACTGTCTATTGTGTGTTTCATGCACCTCTCACAATTAAACAGTTAATTTATCCCCTTATATTCATATTCTCCATCTCTCTCTACATACACACACACACACACACACATACACACACATACACACACACAAGTGCTTGCTGACAATGAGGTTAAATAGACAGGGAGAGGGTACATTGGATTCATTTATCCAACAAAAAAATGTCTTAGTTAGGGTTTCTGTTGATGTGAAGAGACACCATGACCACGGCAACTCTTATGAAGGAAAACATTTAATTGAGGTGGCTTACAGTTCAGAGGTTTAGACCATTATCATCATGGCAGGGAGCATAGCAGTGGACAGGCAGACATGGTGCTGGAGAATGAACTGCTATATGTTGATATACAGGCAACAGGAAGTAGACTGTCTCACTGGGTGTGGATTGAACCCCCAAAGTCCAACTCTACAGTAATATACTTCCTCCAACAAGACCATGCTTACTCCAACAAAGCC
>LZPO01008855.1:0-10858 GCA_001675575.1 Neotoma lepida | reverse complement strand
TGACTGTATGTTTTCAAATCTCCTGTCTTTGAGCTTATTAATTCTCTCTCTTGTCTATTCTGTTATCCACACTTCCTGCCATGTTTCTAACTTTGTCTAGTGCAACATTCAGGTCAAAGATTTCTGTTTGAAAAAAAAAATAGCTTCAATTTCGTTAAGTTCTTCTGTTAGAGAATTATTCCTCTGTGGCATCTTGCAGCTGATTGTATTGTCCCAAGANGACAGTTTNAAATCCTNCATCCAAGACTTTGCCCACACTGGCTGCTATTTTGGTTTCTGGTACCTTATTTTGAGTATNGGATGAGGTCATAGTTATTTGAAAGTTTGTGACATTTGCTGCTGTGATACATATATATATTANGAGGGTAAGTATTTATTCCAGTCTTTGTAATGTGGCTCTGTTTTTGCTTATCTTTCCAGAAATTTAGATAGGTCATTTATTCTCAGGACCTGCATTCACTTCCACTACCTCCACCCTGATTATAGATGATCCCTTAGTTTCAGGTCAATTGTCAGTCTACTTGCATCAGTCAGGGTCTCTAGAGGCACATAACTGGTATGAATACATATAGAGAGGCACATAATTGGTATGAATATATATTTAAAGGGCACCTACTTACTAGACTATCTTACAAGATGTGTTTATAACACCTCAGCAATGTCCATCTCACCCTGGAGAGAACTCAGAGCTGTCCATGAGGTTGGCGCCAAGCAGTCCCAACCTAAAGCTGCAATCCTGGTGTTCCTAAAGAGCCACTGGTATTCAGACCACATTGGGCATCTGAAAGAGCTGTGTTCTGATATCATTGAAGGAATGTAGTAGCAGCGGCAGAGGCAGCAACACGGTAGATGAACTTGTTATCAAAATGCAAGGGCAGAGGCAAAAAACAAAACTTCTTTCTCAGTCTTCCTTTTTGTCTGGGCTTCCACCAGAAGGTACCAGCCGCATTTAGGGTGTGCATTGCCACTTTAAATAACTTTATTGAGAAACATCTTTCACAAGTATGCCCAGTTAGCTTATCCTTTAGTTGATTCCAGATCTAGTCAAGTAGACAATCAGGATTGTCACAAGCAACTGTCACAGGCTTCCCCTTGCTAACCAACACCCAATCACATCTCCTTTTGCCATGTTTAATATCCAAATAAAAACAATAATAAGGTTGTAAGTTTTCCTAATGTGATACAACACCCCACGCACAACCACAGACATACCCTACTTCCCCCAAAGTTCTGAGAGGAATGTTTAGTCTTTTAACACCCAAGACTTAAAGATAATGATATACATTTATAATTCTTAACCAATTTTCTAATTATTCTCCTTCCAAGTCCCTGACCAATCAAAGCATTGGCTATAGTTCATGAATCACTATGGGACTGCAAGTTTGCTATTTAGCCTTCCAAGCAAAATATACAACCATAAACGTTGGCCAAAATGTTTCCCATTGTGAAGACTTCTCTCCNTTAGTGTTTTGTATGGTTTCCTTCAGATGGAGATATAATGCTGAGCTGTCTACTTCTAGAAGGTACCTGGATAGCATGTAGAATCAGTNGTAAACTGGCCCTAGTCTTCCTTTCCTCAGTCTACTGATCATAGGACATACACCCCATGAGGTCACAGAACCATGCTTGGGAGCAAAAGGCATTGTTATAGGCATATAAACGATAGGCATTTGGAAAATTTCTTCATGTAGCNTGTTTGGGCCCACAGGACCTGATCAGGACTAATCACATATGTAGCGTGTTCATTTACTGCTGGATAACTGCTGTGCTTTTACAACTTTGTGGTTTGATGGTCTGGATAACAACCAGCTTGTGGTGAGGAGCTCAAGTCACATGTAAACTTGGCTTGTTATCAAGTGTTCATTTTTCCCAAAGGCCTGATAATGGATCANGAGTTATCTCTCAAAGGNAGAAGAGTTGACTTCAGACTTCAGAACAAGGCAGAGCCATGTTCCAAATTTGCAAGGCCTTCCATGAGAACCACAATGGGAGCNTGCCAAAGGATCCAAACAGCATCCCCATCTGCCACTGACATCTTGGTACCATCAAGGTCTACTGCATCATATGACCCAAGTGGTAGAGCAGCCTGCACAGTAGTCTGGACCCACTGAAGAGTCTTGGTGTGTTACCTGCTTCAGTATTAGAATGTGATCCAAGCCAAGTGTATTCTAAAGCTTCAGTTCATATACTTTTTAATATGTCTCAAGGAACACNCCTGGAAAAGATGGTCCATTTTCTCAAATTTCTCCCTAACTGGGAGGCCTGAATGCCTCACCATTCATCAACAATATGTGGTCAAGATTTTCAGAATTGTACTTGGTTTGGGGCAGAATTATAAAAGGAACAGTCCTTGTTCCTTGTTGGTGCCTACCTCTACAAACACTAGCATGGTGTATTGTGGGGCGGCTACCCACCAACCCCACAGTTCCCCAGAGTTTTCTTGGGTGTGAGTAGCAGGAAATATTAGATAGAAGGATTTTAGATTGTGGAGAAAAGATAGAAATACAGGATAGCCTCTAGAGGGCCTGGAACCTATTTCAGCAGGCCCCTACTGTCTCTGCCCCAGGGTATTTATAGAAAAGCTAACGGGTAGAGCAAAAGACCTTCCCCCAGCAAAGCCACGTGCAGACCATCTCAGACACCTGCACTCAGGCCCATGGTCCAATCATCCCCTCTATGCAGACCTGCTGGGTAAAGCCACAAGGAACCTGAAAATGGGCTCCCACAGTGTATAATGTCCAGAGCCCCAGGCCAGTGTAGCACTGTAAGACCAAAGCACACTGCTATGGGCTGTCTACTCCTGTGATTGTCATGTGGTCAAAATCCACTACCATTGGTGATACAGCTGGAATAGAAGCATATAGGGCCCTAGCTGTGCTCTATCTGACTTCAGAGCTTTTCTAGAGGTCCATCTGTGGACACTGGCCTAGTTGATGGAACTCATTAGGATCAAACAGTTGTTAGTTTTCACAAGCTCAATATGTGTTCTAAGGCAAAATTCTGGACTTCCTGCATTGTCNNTCTTCCAGGAAATGGAATTCCACATATGTTTTGCTAATCAATGTTGTAGTAGTGATGGTAAAGGTAGTTCTTTGTCTACAAGGCTGATGCTATGCTGTTTGTACCCAAGTCTCCCACTTGCAAAGACCTTCACTGTCCCAATGATCTATCCAAGTCCACACTACAGCTAGCAGTGCTGCCAACCATCATATAAAACTGTCCCACTAGTAGAGATTTCTGACTAGTGATAGGACAGGTGTGGAACTCTGTCTATGAGCACTTACCTGGGCAGAGTTTGCTACTCAATGTTGGAGGAAGGAAGGTACAGGAAGTCCCTGAATCACCGTGATGAGGCTAAGTTAGCTTGCACCTGAGTTTTGAAGTTTCAAGAATTCCAGCCACTGAGTCAGTTGTAAAGGATGTGTCACTCCAAGACTGCCAGTGATATAGGCCAACACTCAGACATCTTCCTGATGCTTGGGTAGGGTGAGAGGCTCCATCTGTAGCTGATTGCCTGATCAGTAGGGACCTGTAGGCTCTATGTAGTTTGAGAGACCTTACCACAATAGTCCTGCACTGAACTCCAAGGCAAAAACTAAATATGTATATTCTGGGCCCTACTGCTCAGTGGTTGGACTCTTGCTGCCATAGATTGGAACGAGGTTCCAGAAAAGCTTAGGGATGCTAATGGGAAATATGGAAGCAGTACGAAATTCAACCAGTGAGTGGGTAGCAAGAGAGATTAGATTTATCATAAGTAAAGGGAAAACAGAAGGAAGAAAGGAAGATACAAATTTTACAAAAAAACAAAGAATTATAAGAACAAGGACAGACGTTTGACTGAAAAGACTAAATTAGAATTTAAAGACTAAATTTGGAGGAAAATATGATTGGTTATAATAANAATAAACATGTAAAGAACTTACCAGGCATCTCTCACCTTTCTCAGTGCTCAATATACATGAACTCATTTACATATGTTAATTAAGTAATTATCTTAGTCACTGTTCTTTGTTTCCCCCCTTCCCCGACTCTCCCTCTGTTCCCACCCCCCAATCCACTCCTCCTCCATTTCTGTTCAGGAAAGGGCAGATCTTCCAATGAGTATCAACAAAACATGGCTTATCAAGTTGCAGTAAGAATAAGCACCTCCTCATGTACTAAGGCGGGGCAAGNTGACCCAGTATGAGGAGTAGGGTCCCAAAAGCCAATAAAAGAGTCAGAGACAGTCCCTATTCCTGCTGTTAGGAGTCCCACAAGAAGACTAAGCTACACAACTGTCACATATATGCAGAATACCTAGGTCAGTCCCATGCAGGCTCCCTGGGTGTGCATTCAGTCCTGTCTCTTATACACATCTAGCAGGCTCCCTCGGTGTCCATTCAGTCTCTGAGAGCCCCTGTGAGCCCAGGCTAGTTGATTCTGTGAGTTTTCTTGTGGTGTCCTGGACTCCTCTGGCTCCTGCAATCCCTTCTCTCCCTCTTCTTCTGGATTCCCCAAACTCTGCCTAATGTTTGGCTGTGGGTCTCTGCATCTGCCTCCATCAGTTGCTGGATGAAGCCTCTCTGATGACAATTGGGCTGGGTACCAATCTGGTCACAGGAGATGGCCAGTTCAGACTATGTATCTGCTATTGCTAGGAGTCTTAGCTGGGATCACCCTTGTAGGTTCCTGGGAGATTCCCTTGCATCCGGTTTTTACCTGACCCTGAAATGTCCCCTTTCCAGTAGTCTCTTTCAGTACTCTTCCCCTTTGTTCCTCTGCAACTTGATCGCTCATGTTCCCATCCCCATCTGCCCTCAGTGNACTCATGAAATCTCTTCTATTTCCCCCTACCCAGGGAGATCTGGGAGTTCCCCCATGAGCCTAGCTACGTAGTTTCTCTGCGTTTGTGGATTGTAACATAGTTATCCTTTATTTTTAGTCAGTGTTTTGTTGCTGTGAAGAGACACCACGACCAAGACAATGCTTATAAAAGAAAGCATTTATTTGAGGGTTGACTTACAGTTTCAGAGGCTTAGTCCATTATGATCATATCAGGGAGCATGGCTGCAGGTAGGCCTGGGGCTGGAGAAGGAGCTGAGAGCTACATCCTGATCCACAGGAAGAGAAAGAGCGCCTGGCCTGGTGTGGGCTTTTGAAACCTACCCTTAGTGACATAATTCCTCCAACAAGGCCACACCTCCTAACCCTTCTAAACCTTTCAAACAGTTCCACTCCCTGGTGACCAGGCATTCAAATATGTGAGCCAATGGGGGCCATTCTCATTCAAACCACCACAGTAGACATTATTATATATGTGCTACAGAAAAGGAGACTGAAAGATGGTGCCAGTCATTTAAGGTCACTTACACTACAAATCCNGCTAGTGAAACACATTTATACTAAAAAGTCAACCAGTGCCCCAATAAAACATAAAATTTTAATTATGCATTTATTCTGGCCCAGAAATTCATATAAATATGTGGCTATTAAAAAATAGAGCACAATATCAAAGATGAATGAGGCTTTTGAACAAATTCANTTATAGAATAGAATGTAACAGAAAGGACAGAACTTGATATCTTCGCAATACNATTAAAACCAAATTTTGTCTTTCATTTTCCATCATGTGGGACACTTATTCTTCAGAATAGCCTCTGTGCTTCAACATTTGGTAACAAATGGATAAAGAATAAAAATGCAAAGAATAAAAACCATAGAAAATAAAATGTAGGTTCTCAAACCTATAAAACCTTTCAATCAAANTTAAGAGTAACTGAGCAGAGACTAGGGGTGAAGTTGGCCTTGAGCTTTCCTGCACGTCTGCAACCAGGAAGCAGTGGCTGAGAAATTCCACTTCTGAGAGGAAAGGGGGCTGAGAGGCTCGCTCAAGGCAGGAGCCATTGCAGGCAATGAAGGGGCTCCCACATTTCTGGAAAGGTTTGAAAAAAAGAGGTTCTGCTACCACCTAAGCCTGTAGATTTCAGCAGACTTGGGCTTNGACAGATATGGCCATGAATTCAGGAACACATCCATACCACACAGCTTCAGGNCAGGATGTGCAGCATCCCTGACATGTCTAAGATACCATAAGAACCCAACATCATAAAGCCAGCTATTCTCTGATTGACCCCTAAAATAAATAGTGTTTTCTCTGGAACCTAATAACTGGGTTCTAAAGTACCAAGTCATATACGATCTCACATCATTTGGGTTCAAGATAGACTACACATGTGACAGTGGTATGGGGAGATTACTAACAGAGCTAAAATCCTTACTGCTTAGTGGCACAGCTGTTCTGATGAGGCTATTGGAATGTGAGCACATGTTTGTAGGTAGCAAAATTATTTTCTGTCAATCGTATTAAAGTGTATATAACAAACAGTTATATGCAGTTGTGCTGGCTAGTTTTATGTCAACCTGACACAAGATGGAGTCATCTGAGAGGAGGGAACTTCAACTGAGAAAATGCCTTCATAAGATCTGGCTATTGGGCACTTTCCTAATTAGTGACTAATGGGGGAGGGCCCAGCCCATGGTGAGTGGTGCCATCTCTGGACTGGTGGTCCTGGGTTCTATAAGAAAGCAGGCTGAGCAAGCCATGAGGAGCAAGNCAGTAAGCAGCACTCCTCCATGGCCTCCNCAACAGCTCCTGCCTGCATGTTCCTGCCCTACTTAAGTTCCTGTCCTGACTTCCTTCAGTGATGAGCAGTGATATGGAAGTGTAAGACAAATAAACCCTTTCCTCTCCATGCTGCTTTTGGTCCTGGTGTTTCAATGCAGCAATAGAAACCCTAACTAAGATAACAGTACATAAAGCTTGGTAATAAAGAACTGTATTGAAGCAGGTGTGGTGCATAATCCTGGAGGCAGAAGTAGAGGGCTGTGAGTTCCAGGACAAACTGGATACATAGNCAGAACTTGTTTCCAACAAAGGAAACAAAAAACAAAAAAGAAAGCCAGACAAATGCCTTTTAAAAACCAAAACAAACAATAAACCAGAACTTCATTTCTGGTTGATATATCTTCTTTACTTACAAGTTTTATCCTCAGGTTAGAGTCCTAATTATTAGAATCCTTCTACTTATTAAAAAAAATTGTCCTGTGAGAGAAATGTGACATGTTCCACCATTTGCCACCTCCTGNCTCTTCTGTGGTACTTACATGTTTCTTGATTATATCNTGAAGGAACAACTGACCTATAGTGTTCCTGTGTGTGTAAGTACATGTCATGAAGTTCACACAATAAAACCTGTCTCTTATACACATCTAGATGTGTATAAGAGACAGCTGCAGTTGTTACCCACTGATGAAGTCCTCAGGGTGTGTGCCAACCCTGGGCAATGCTTGACAATGTAGAAGAGTATAGAACAAGAGTTGACCTCAACANCTTTAAAGAGCAAAGATTGTAGTATTTATATCAGACATTGAACTTACAATAAATGAAGCTAAAGTTTGGTGAAAGAGGAAATAATCATTAGAAAGAAGCAAGGCACAATTAAATCTCTGTAAAAGTTAGACATATGACAGAAAGAAAAAAATTAGTGGAGAAATAAAGAGCTCAACAAATGCTTTGAGAACAACTGATTATGATGGGAAGAACACGTAACTCAATACCTCTTATGGCACAAACAAAAATCAGTCTGCAGGTGGATATAATAGTTAGGTGTTAAAATTAAAATATACAAAGGTGCATTTATGACATTATTTTTTGAGGAAGATGTAAAAAGAACATATTTTATTTGATAATTTAAAATGTTTGAAAAGAGAAGAGATGCAAGGAGGAATTCTTTGAATTATCATATATGGACTGACTACAAAACCCTGAAAGCTAATAATTTTCCATTGGAAAATGATAAATAACTTGGAATAGTATGCAGCCACTAAAATAAATATACTAGACCTACATATTTCAAATTGAGTAAAACTNAAGTAACACAATTTTTAACATATAAAGAAAATTACAGAATGAAATGTACAGAAAATGTCATTTACATAGTATTTGAAATGTATGCTAAACTTGCCATATATTTTTAAATTTACATATATATTTAGACATATCATAGCAGTGTGCAGTCACAATAAACACTGGATTGTGAGTGGGAGTAAGTGTTAGAACAGCAGGGAAGAGAAGTAGGAGTTTCAAATCTACTAACTACATTCTGATTCTGTCCTATCCACCCACGAAGAAACAGAACAAACCAAAAACAAAACAGAAGCAAGTAAATAGAACCAAACGCTAACCTTAGAGANCTACAACTATGACTCTTGGATGCATTTTGTATTATTGCCTATACTTTCCTGTCCATGTTTTCTGTATGCTCCTGATAAATNTTGTTAAACAGTTTGCTTTCTGAAATACGCAAATAAATGATAGAAATTTACAAAAGCCAACCCTCGAGTTCCATTAGATAATTCATTAAAGGAGACAAATGGAGCATTAGATAATCGGGAACTACAAATGGAAGTCATCGCACAGATTAACGCATAATCCCAATAGTGATTTAATGAGTCTAAATTTCATCAACAGTCAGATGTCACTATATACATATAATAAATATGAATTATAAAACACTGTTGTATCAGAGAATGACAAAAATATATCTGCTCACATTATCAATTGTTTTAGCTTTACTTGGAAATATATGGGACAAGCCATGAAAAATACTGGTTTTGATTTAGCCCAGTAATTCTCTTTGGAACACTCTGGAAGGAAATAACCAGTTTTGAAAATTATTTCCTTAAAAATATTTATAGTAATGCTATTTGTGATGTCAAAAACAAAAACACAGCAGGGAAAACCCACATGTCTGAGACTAGGAGACGGCTGAGCAAAATATGGCCTACCACAAGTTTACTGCAGAGCTATAAAAATGTCATCCACGAGGTTCATGCTGTTGCATGAAAATGCCCAGTAAGACTAATTTCACAAAATAGATCTATAACGTGGCAGCTTTGAAAACCATGCAGACACACATGGAATCATAAATTAAAATTAATTTTGGAAAAGCAGAACGCAGCACTTCCTGATTTCCACTACGTGAAAATAATAATAATTGGGAATATCAGGAGAGTGTCTGAAAGGAAATAAGTAATCAGATTAGTTGTGTTAGCTTCACATTCTCTCTTTTAAGGTTGTCTAAACTGATATATACTTTTCAATAACGCAAGATGAGCATGATTAGATCAGCAGGGTGATGATTTTATGGGTAAATAGACACATCTGAGCCCATGTAGTATGATTAGCAAGCACTTGCCTTCCCTGCCCTAATGCTCTTCATCCTGCAAGCAGCTGAACACTTGATAACCTGGGGAAGAACATTTTCCCTCAAAGCTCTTCATCCTGCAAGCAGCTGAACACTTGATAACCTGGGGAAGAACATTTTCCCTCAAAATATGTGCCAGGTGTGACCCATGTTAAATTTGGTAAATTTGGTAATTACCACCATGGTAATGATGGTCTGGGTTGAGAAAGAATATAGCTACTTTAGACTAAAGTATCACATCACTACATATAATATCAGCTTGGATAATTTAAAAGAGGCNGATTGCCATTTTCTAGAAATCAGGATTTCGTGAACAAACAACTCCATAGGTCATTCTATACCATAGCAGATGTCAATTTTCCACCTGGATCACGACACATGAGTCAAAAGAACAAATAAGGCATGAACAATCTGGCTTGTTCTGTCAGCCACAAAGCTTTTGTTGGATAGGAATAAAATTATAAAGGGGCAGAAGTCTAACAAAAAACAATATTAGAAAAATCAAATAGGCCTTTTAAGCATAGAGGAGATGTAAATACTTTTTNAAAAAATGAAATTATTTTTAAAGCCTCCTGTTTTATCCTAAAACCCAAGCAAATTGTGCCTGTATTTCAAAACATATCCTCATCTATTTTAATATAAAATATTCTTAACCATCAGTTAAATAGTTATTTCTCCCACATGCCAAAGCTGGAGAGAGTAGGAGACAAAGAGAGATGGAAAAGGAAAGGCCAATCAGTGGTTAATAAGTCAAAGGAGAGAGAAATAAATTCTGGAGAGCTCTTTTGTGGTAGTGTGACTACAAAGAAGGTGAATACATGCCACTAAAAAATAAATTATTTTACATAGTTTAACCTCTGAAAAAACAAGTACTTCAAGGCATAGCGACATGTTTACTCCTATTTGATTACTACACTTGTTCATATATTGAAACATCACGTAAGACTACCTAGTATAACTTCTGGGTTAAAAAGCTAATCATAAAGAATCAAGAGAAAAACAGATTTTCTAGGACAGTGCCCACGAATTCCTGTTGTTGCAGTTCACAGATACCCACTCCTGGGAGGAAAGGNCCCCATCTCCTTTGGGGAGCATGGCGCAGTGGTACCCTGGGAGTAAGAATTCGAACGGCTCCTCTGAGGTCATGACAGATGGAGAGAAAGCTGAAAGCTGCTTTGTGTCAAAGATTGTTTTTGAACTTGTGTTTTTTCAAAAGACAGTGAAATGAGNACACCTTTCCAAAGGTGGCTGAGATTCATATTAATTGTCAGAAATTGTTTATAAATTGTNTTTCAGATATTGAGTTAGGCTGACATGTTATGAAAACTGATAAATGATCTAAACNTATGGGAAAATAAGATACTGCCACTGCTGTCCTTTGAATTTGAAACACCACCTGCCTTCGTTTCATTTCTACCNCAGGAGAAACACTCCCAAACAGAAAGCAACATAGAAATGAGAGAGTTTATTCAGCTTATAATTCCAGGTCACAGTCCACCATGTGAGGGAATTCACAGTCGCAAGAGCTAGTCATGTCACAACCACAGTTCAGAGAAGAGAGAACAAAAACAAACATCTCACTACTCAGCTTACCCTCTCCATCTTCTACT
>LZPO01008854.1:0-17382 GCA_001675575.1 Neotoma lepida | reverse complement strand
GGTAAAGTCTCAAGACAAAAAGACCACTTGTACGATGATGGTGAGAATCGATTGCATATATCATTAAGTGAGACNGTTGTGTAGCTTGATCCTCTTAAGAGCCCCCTGGCAGTAGGATCAAGATCTATCCCTGGTGCATGATCTGGCTTTTTGGAGCCTGCTACCTATGGTGAGACCTTACACAGCCTTAATACAGGGAGAGGGGCTTGGACCTGCCTGTAGTGAATGTACCAGGCTCTGCTGACTCCCAATGGGAGGCCTTACCTTCTTGGAGGAGAGAATGGGGAAGGGGGTTGGGGGAAAGGCTGAGGGGGAGTAGGAGGAGGGATGAAAGGGGGATCTGTGATTGGTATGTAAAATGAATAAAAAATTCCTTAATTAAAAAGTTTCCTTTGCATAAAGTCTCCAGATAAGTGTTATTCCATGTGCTATTTCATGTTGCTGAGGTACTAGCATACTATTCAGAAAGTTCTTCACTGGACAGTGTACTGAAGAATATTTCCTGTGTGTCCTCTAGCACATTCAAAATTTCAGCTTTTTTTTTCAGGCCCTTGATTTACTTCAAATTGATTTTTTTTAATCAGAAGGAAGGAAAGTATCCAGTTTCACTGAACTGAATATGGATATCCAGGGTCCCCAGAACCAGATCTAAGAGCCATGCACAGTGGCAATCCCTGGGAAGAAGATAAATGGACTGTATAGTCTAGAGCAACTATTCTCAACCTGTGGATTGTGACCCCTTTGGGGTTTGAATCACCCTTTCACAGGAATCTCTGAGACCATGGAAAAACACATGTATTTACATTATGATTCATAACCGTAGCAAAATTTTATAGTTATGAAGTAGCAATGAAAATAGTTTTATGGTTGGAGGTCACCACATGAGGAACTGTATTAAATAGGGTCACAGTATTAGGAAGCTTGAGAACCACTGGTCTAGAGTTTAGAAATAATTTATAAAAAAGAAATCAACTGAAATGTATGTTCATATATGAGTGGATAAACCTAACTATCTTCCCCAGATAGAACATGATTCAGCGGTAAAAGGCAGGTGCTATTCTGATGCTGATGCTATGCTTCTACTGTTTATTTCACTGGATTTAGATCACCAAGGAGGAGCACCTCCGGGTGTGTCTGTGATAGTGTTTCCAGAGAGGTTTAAGGACAGAAGATTCAACCTAAATGACGGCGACACCACCCTGTGAGCTGGGATCCTGGGCTGGTTAAAAACGAGAATATGAACTGAGTAACTAAGAGTGAACTGAGTAACTAAGCACCAGCAACCCCTCCTATCCCACTATCTCTCTCTGCCTCCCTCCCCTCCTTTCCATCTGTTTCCTGACTACAGATGCAGTGCACCCTGCTACCTCATGACACCATGACAGCCATGAATCCCTACCCCAGTGGTCTAAAATATCCTCACAAACCATAGACCAAAACGAGCTGCTCCTTCTTGCGTTGCTTTTCCCAGGCATTTGGTCATAGCAACAAGAGGAGTATTGCTTTCAGGCCATAAAACTTTATGGGAGAACTTTTATTTTTCATACAACATTCTGATCACAATTTCCCCTTCTCCAACTCATCCCAGATTTGCCCCTCCTCTGCACTCACCCAACTTCATGCCTTCTTTCTGAAAACAAACAAGTAAACACAAAAATCAAACAAACTAGAACAAAAGAAATAACAAAGAGAAAGCACAAGAAACACACAAAACCTATTAAAAATACAAAATCAGAAAGCATAATATACAAGCAAAAGATCACTAAGGGGAAAAAAAAGCCCAAACAAAGCAATATGAGACAAAAAGTTTGCAAAAATACCATTGAGTTCATCTCATATTGGCTATCTACTGATGGACATGGGGCCTGCCCTTGAGTGTGATTTTTACCCAGGNAAACTCCATTGGAGAATGCTGATCTTTCCTTTGCAAGCAGTCAAACCGCAGATAGCTTCTTGGTTAGGGAATGGGAGATCATGTCCAGTTCATGGGGGAAATTTACATGTGTAGTCCCAAGGGAAAAAAGTCAACTTAACTCAGCTACACAGACCACCAACCCAACTCCATGGCATTCTGGAAAAGGCAAATCAGAAGATAAGCAAGTTGTTGCCAAGAAGAGGGAGGAAAGAGTAAGAGATAGAAGCTTTAAGGAGGGACAGAACCCTAATGACACTAAAGGTGGAGACACACACAGTACTACACTCTCACCAAACCCTTTGAACTACAATAATGCTAACTGTGGACTTTGGTTAATCATAACATACCAATACTCAGTGAATAATGGTCCATTAATAACAACAAATCAGCTGCAAAGACATGAATTCATCATAAGGAAAATCATGAGTAGGAAGGGTAAATAGGAACTTATGTTATAGATGAAATTTTCTGAGAACAAAACCACTATAACAAAAGTCTGACTTGTTCTTTCATTTTAAAATGCCAGAGGGATTTATTTAGCATCTTATTTTTCCAAGTCTCCCCTTTCTAACTAAACTTTGTGGCCTATTGGCACTAATGCACCGCCTTCCACCTTATTTATCTGCACAGAAATGGAGCCGTTCTAACACCCCAATGAGCCCATTTACATTCTCCCCCAATTCCTTCATTTTGAGTTCATATGATTTATTTATCCCAATCTCCTCTTATGCATCTGCTATTTATATTTTATACTGCTTTCTTCATACATATTTAAGAGGATGCTTTCAAGATGAAATGACAAATATTAACCTTGGCTCTTCTTTTACCTTTATCTTTTCATAGAGAAATTACAAAAACATGTATTCTATGGGATAAATCTAGTGTACCTGAAACAATTTTTTCATCACACTTAAAATATGAGTTAATTTAGACTTAAAAACCTAGATCATTCTTTCATTGTGTAAGTGCTTACTAATAAATTCACAGTATCAGAGGGGTCAAGATGTTTAATATGTTCATCTGGTTAGTAGGTAAGACAGCAGTTGCCACAAAGATAAGAAACAAGAACTTCTAACAGTTTATGATGTGTTTTCTTTCTGTTTCTTTTGTGCAGCATGAAGTTGTCTAGTTGGCAAGCGGTGGGTTTATAATGATGAGTCTCAATTGAAACACAGTCATTTCAAAAGTGAAATTGGTACTGGATGTGGTGGCGCATGCCTTTAATCCAAGCACTCAGGAGGCAGAGGCAGGCAAAACACTGCGTTCAATGCCAACCTGATCTACATAGTGAGTTCTAGAAGTTTGTCATTGCCTAAGAGAACTGAAATTATTCTAGTTTATACAATTTATTTGATTATAAACTAAATATTTCTGTGCATAAATAAGCATAATCCACAATGTTCTTATTTGTCAATACTCTTTCCTCTAGAATGTCTGCACTTACAGTTGTCTTCATGTGCAAACATTGTTGAGATGATAGATTAATCCTCAGAATGAACAGGACTGGGGAAGCCTTGTGCTAAGTACCAGTGTGAGCAGCCACTGGTGTTGAAGCCTACATAGCCATCCTTAGTCTGTAACTTGGAGAGTATACTAAAGAAGGTAATAAGAGTACCATGTTTCTTGGTAGATGAGCAGGAAGTGAAGTTTATGAAGAATATAAATTCAGTGGTGCAAGGGTCACATTTGTCCAAAGGGTAATGCTTCTCAGCCATCAGTTGACTGATCCGTCTGCTCTGTGAACATGCACTGTGCCCATGTTCCTCCAGTGAGCTCTTGAGATCCAGGAAATCAGGCAGATGCAGCATATAAGGATCCTGTGATAAGGACACAGGACTAGAAAGGAGAAATAGCATGTTCTGAAGACTAGATCCAACCAGAAAAAGTCTCTAAAGGCACTTCATTTTTAGTATAATATGAACTTCACAACTCTTCCCCCTTAAGACTTCATTCTCCCTTCCTAAGAGTTGGATTGCTAAGGAAATGACCCTGGGTTATAATTACAGTTCAATAAATAATATTGTTCTGGGCAATCATTTCCATGCCTAAAGTTCCTCTATCATAGAACAAACAAACAGAAGATAGAAACAAAATGAATTAATATTACTTATATTGAGTTCTTATTTTCAATTACCAGTTACCCATTCAAGGCTGTGCCCCAAACTGCAAAGAATACTAATCTCATTCAGGAACAACAAATTATTTCAAAATTCAGGAAGATTTGCTACATTACGTTGGTTGCTAGGGAATCCATGGACATGTAGCTAACCACTATGTAGGTAGTTTAGACAAACAAGTTTGGGAGGCTTGCAGGGAGTTGATTCAGTAGCTGTTTCCCTGTCCTTTCAAACAACAGACACCAGAGTTAAAGAAAAGCACAGGCTGCTAACTCTGCTGAGGTGTCCTGTGGCCTCCAAAGAATGGGAATTCAATTGTGGCAGTCCTTCTTAAGTTTGTGGAAATTCCAAACTTACCTCCTCACACCTTCCAGGCCCTGGGACAGAAGAGCGTCATGAAGTGCTAAGTCTGGTTTTATGGGTGATCTTGAGCTAGCGTGCTGGATGCTTCCCAGTGGTACTTTTCTCAGTGCCTTCAAGAAGAGGCAGTGTCAGCAACCAGTCTGTTCCACCACTACTGTGTCCCATCTCCTGGTAATTGTTCACATGGAAAGCTGGTAGCCATGACTTTGCATCCACTCTCTCCCCTCACCTTGTGCATCAGCCTTTTGCATTTGCCCAGAGGTATCCTCAGAGCAGAGCATCTCAGTACTCCATGACTCAGAGCTGCCTCCCACTAGTTTTCCTCTGTTTCAATTTTATACTTCAGTTGTGGAACTAGGGTCAGTGGCTAACAGTGGAAATTCTACACATATGTTCTTGGAATCCTGAATCAAAATGGAAAGGACAATGAGGAGTTAGGATTAGTGTGTCTGGTACTGTCAACCCCAACCATGATCCTGTTAGCAGGTCACTGCATTTTACTGAGGGAGTCAACAGAAAGTACATTTCATGGCCACAGAACTTTCTGACTGTTAGACAGAGACCCTCACCTCTAAAGCTAAATACTTAGAATATTGGATACAGAAAGTATTTACATACTCAGTCAGAACTTCTGAAAAGTTTGCATGTGTTTTCCTTATAACAATATTAGTCTTCTCCAATACACATTATCAAGGATAATCTATAATACTGTGTCCTGTAGGATCTTTCTTTCTTTTCTTTCTTTCTTTCTTTATGAAAAGAAGTTAGCACTGAATGAGGGAGTGAGCCTCTATTGTAATCTCTTAGTCCCGAATGTGAAGAGCAAAGGTCTCTGCTATATTTGCCCTTGAGGAAAATCATGCTGCTATTTCAGGATGCAGTACATATGTCAGCATTCCTGGGGCATCCTAACTAATACTGCAAACTATTTTGGCCACACTCTCCCATGGTTCTCACAATTATCTTTCCTGCAGTGCCTAGGTATTTCCCTACTTCCCACAGCACCAAGATTAACATTTAAAATACACCTTCCTGAGGGACACAGCCAATGATGAAAAGACATGTCCAGCATGGGTTGCCCGATGACAGCTTTATTCAGTGAGTGTAGCATAGACTTGATTTAAGTTCCAAGTCTTGAGTCTGATTGTTAATTTGGCCCACTCTGTTATAGTATTTTCTGACTGATAGCCAGTGTCTCCCAAGCACAGTGTAATAAGCTTTCTTGTTGAACTATTTTTAGACTGCCAGCCTACAAATAATGACCTGCAGACTTATTATTAATTATGAAAGCTTGGCCTTAGCTTAGGCTTTTTTCCAACTAGCTCTTATAATTTAATTAACCTGTATTTTTAAAATCTAAGTTCTTTGCCAAGTGGCTGGGTTATTTCTTAGTATGGCACATCCAACTTGGTCTGAGTCTGCTGGCAAAATCCCACACCTAAATTCTTCCTCCCAGTTTCTCTCTCTCTCTCTCTCTCTCTCTCTCTCTCTCTCTCTCTCTCTCTCTCTCTGCCTGGAAGTCCTGCTTATTCTCGCCTGCCTAGTTATTGGCCATTTAACTCTTTATTAAACCATATAGAAGGTGCCTTAGGCAGAGACACATCTTCACAGTGTAAACAAATATTCTGCAACATTTCCCCCTTTTTATCTAATTAAAAAGGAAGAGTTTTAACTCTTACATTGTGAACAAATATTCCGCAATACATAAGTAGTTATCTTAATCCATTTTTCATGTTTTGCTACTTTACATATGAATCTATAGGAAAAAATCTTTCTGAAACTTTCATGATCCTTGAAGCAACCATATCATGTAGTTATAAAACAGCTGGCCTATTAGAAAAGCAGAACACTTACTTATCTGTGCATCCTCCAAAGGCTGCACTTCTCTTTGAACTACACAAACTACTCATTTCTTCTGCCGAGTCTGAACTAGTTAATGCATAGAACCCTCTTGACACAAAACTCACTTCACTGAGTTAGTGTTTCTATTGCTGTGAAGAGACACCATGACCACAGAAACTCTTATAAAGGAAAACACTTAACTGAATGGTTTGCATTTCAGAAGTTTAGTATATTATCATCATGGTGGGACATGGCAGCATGCAGGCAGACATGGTGCTGGACAAGAAGTTAATACATCTTGATCCATAGGCAACAAAAAGTGGTCTGAAACATTGGATGTGGCTTGAGCATATATGAGACTTCAAAGCCCGCCTCTACAGAGACACACTTCCTCCAACAAGGCCATACATACTCCAACAAAGTCACACTTCCTAATAGTGCCACTCCCTATGAGATTATGGGGGCCAATTCTATTCAAACTACCACATTCCATTCCCTGACCCCCATAAGATTGTAGGAATATTATAATGCAAAATGCATTTTTAGTCCAACTTCAAAAGTCCCCATAGTCTACCATAGTCTCAAAAGAGTTTTAAAGTCCAAAGTTCAAAGTCTCTTTTGAGATTCATACAATCTCTTCAGTGTAATTCTCTATAAATCAAAATGAAAACAACAGACTACATACTTCCAACATATAATGGCACAGGATATATATTACTATTCCAAAATGCAGGGAAAGGAGCACAGTGAGGAAGTGCTAGACCAAAGCAAGACTGAAAACCAGCCAGGCAAACTTCAAACTCCGTATCTCCATGTCTGATGTCAAAACACTCCTCAGATCTCTAACTTCTTTCAGCTTTGTTGACAACACATTTATTTATTTATTTATTTATTTATTTATTTATTTATTTATTTATTTATTTACTAGGCTGATTCCACTCCCTGTTAGTAACTTTCCAAGATAGGTATCTCATGTTTCTGGCATCCCTAACATTTTGGGGTCTCCAAGGCAATCCAGGTTTCTCCTTCACAGCTTCACTCTCTAGTGCTGCCAGCCGCAGGAATATGACGTAGAGATTCAGCTGATATTGACAAAGCTATTACCTGGATAAGTTAAGGACTTTTCCAGAGGAAAACCAAGACTTAAGGAGTCTTGGCGATATTAGCTTCTGAATGTATTAGCTGTATCCTGCAATGAAATTCTTGTGTGCTATCAGAGTTCCCCCCAATTGACTTTTCCTTCAAGAATTTACAACAGTGTGATTGATCAATTTGGGGCACAACTCTTCTTATACTATTGAAGCATTTGGATGACTGTCCCCAGTCGTGTTTACCTTTTCTGCAACATAAATCTGACCAGAGCCAGTCTCTGGACAAAAGCATTCCAGCTAAGATACCCTTTTCCCATAGATAAATGCAGATAAACATAAGCCCATCTCACTTACAAATAAGAAAAGATAACCACTAGCAATTAAATCCTCAACCCCTTACCTTCAGCCCGGGTTATTTATACAAGACCCTAACTTAAGAGATTTACTGCTCGCATTTTAGCCATTTGCTAGTGACTGAATTAAGGCAGTCACTCCCACTGGCCCAAGGAGATTGCCTACAAGGCCAGGCAGACGATAGGAACTGGGCTTCTTTCTTGTGAAAATCAAGCTTTGGTTCTTCCTCAGCCAGGTGCTATTCCTAGATTTCCTCCTCAGCAAGCAGCTGCAGCCAGGACTACAGGATAAGCGGCGCCAAGGACAGTTTACTCCCTTCATGACTGATTGACACCTAACATCCCACCTAGCCTTGGTCTGAGCACACAAATTCCCTATTTTTAGTCTTTAGTTGACACTAACAAAGAACTCTTCTTTAATCATTCCCCCTTCTTAGGTTTCTGATCTAAGCTGACAATTACTGAGTTATGTGTGAGTCCCTTATCACCTCTCTTTGTGACCCTGAAAACTTCAAGCCTTGCATTGCTTTGCCAAAGAACTACTGCATATATATACTGGTGCTCTCAGAGCACGGAGAGAGAATAGATTGAGATGATGGGAAAGACCTAGGTAGATATGAGAGAACAGCAAAAAGGGAATTGATGGAAAAGAACAAGATGAGGGCAAAGATGGAAAGAACTAGATAGACATGAGAGGACAACAGAAGGGACTGAGAGCAGGAGGGACTGAGAGGAGCTAAGTATGAGAACAGAAGAGAAACTGTGTAGATGGAATTGACTTAGAAGAATAAAGTGAATGAACTAAAGAATTCAGTGTGCTTAGATTTATTGAATATCCCTCAGATTAGAATCCTCAGCTGGTTGTAGACTCTTCCGCGGACCCTGGGAGCAAGCAATGTAGGCCGGACCTATTTTGTTTGCGTTACTCTAGGCCTCCATTCAGGATAACCCTGATCCATGTCTGTCCTCAGTGGCTTTCCTTAGTCACAGAGGCATATTTCCTAACCTCTTTCTTCTGGTTTTGACTCGAAAGCCAGAACCACATGATCAAAGCTGCCAAGTTCTGCTCCTTGCTGGGGCTGGAACTTGGCCCCCTTGTGAAATTACATCTTCACCAGCTTTCTGTTTTCTGTGGTTTCCTTCACTGCCTAAGCTCAGCTGTTCTGGAACTTGCTCTGTAAACTAGGTTGGCCTCAGATTCAGAGATTCACCATCTTCTGCTCTGGAGTTCTGGGATTAAAGACATGGTGCACCACCACATCCAGCTCTAAACTTTCTTTTAATTCCTTTTCACAAGTTGGAAATTTAGCTGGGTGGGACCTTCCCCTGAGGTGATGGCTCCTTTTATTCCATTTCTTAATCTGTTCATCTCCTAGAATACAGGATTTAGTTCCATTCCACTTCCTGGTACTCTTTTTCCCCTAAAATTTTATGTTTTGTATTTTTCCTTGCTTAGTTTGCTCCTTTTCATTATAAATCTTTGTAAGCATGAACACTAGTAACCACATGAAAGAGTCTATATGAGGCTATTATGAGATTTACTCTGCCAATGGAATTAATCTGAATATCTAAATTTTAGCCTCAGACAGACTCTTTAGACAAGGGCAAACAGCAGTCACATCCTTTACCAAAGTATTATAAGAATTATCTCTAGGCCATATATTAATTCTTGTCCTCTGAAACCTCTTGAGCCAGGCCTCCACAGTTCATCAAATCACACCCAGCATCACTGTCTTCCATGTTCCTACTAGCATGGTCCATTAAGCAGCACTTAAAGTGCTTAACTGCTTTTCTAATCCACAGTCCCAAGGTTCCAAGGTCCATATGCCTTCAAACAGAAGCGTGGTCAGGCCTATCTCAATAATACCCCAGTCCCTGGTACCAACTTCTGTCTTAGTTAGGGTTTCTATTGTTGTGAAGAGACACCATGACTACAGCAACTCTTATAAAGGAAAACATTTAATTGGGTGGCTTACAGTTTAGTTCATTATTACATGGCAAGAAGTGGCAGCATGTAGGCAGACATGATGCTGCAGAAGGAGCTGAGAGTTAATACATCTTGAGCCACAGGCATCAGGAAGTGATCTGAGATACTGGGCATGGCTTAAGCATATACGAGGCTTCAGAGCCTGCCTCCACAGTAACACACTTCCTCCAACAAGGCCATATCTACTCCAATAAAACCACACCTCCTAATAGTGCCTCTTCCTATGAGCTTATGAGGGTCAATTATATTCAAACTACCATAAGTGGCTTTTAGGAACTATTAGTTTTCTTTTTATTCTTTAGACAGGGTCTCAGGTATCCCAAGTTCCCTTGAAGTTATAAGGTAGCCAAGGCTAGCCTTGAACTCTTGATCCTGCTGCCTCCACCTTCCTGTACTGGGATTGTAACATATGGGTGACACCATATTTAGCTTCCAGTAACTATTTCCATTAGCTGGCCAATAATATTTATTTATGCATGTGATGCAATATATACATTGTATGCATACATATACATACACATATAAATATGCACATGCTATACACATAACACGAAGACTAGGCATATGTAACATACATATAACGTACACACAAACACACACATTCACACACACACAAACACACACACACACACAGATATTCCAAGGGCAAACAAAAACAAAATAGATATTTCTAAAGACTTTCTAAGCTAAGTCTCCAGATGCAGGTTATAACATAACATATATGTAAAACAGTGCTTTTTCCTCTCCTGCTGGGCTGTGAGATATTTGAGAAAAGTGACCTTATCATTCAAAACTAGCCAAGTGCCTGACAGATTTGGATATGAATTTTACTAAACTGGACTAACCTGAACCACAGGGAAGTTGATGAATCAATGGAACTGATTGGAATCAGTTCCCCCCAGGGGGAGAGATGCAGCTAGTACTGCACAGTGTGCAGTGATTACAGAGAAGGCCATGTCCATCGCACAGACTAAATACTACAGTGTTGTAAACTTTTAAACAATTTTTTATTTTTCTTATTTTCACATTAAATATTTCACTCTCCATTAAGACCTTGCAAAATTTGGAGTTGTTGGATTTATTTATACATTATACTTTTCAGAGAATGTTTAAAAGATATACTACCAGGACCTAATAATTAATTTTAATGTACTTTTATTTTTTTTCAACAAAAGCTTAGGTGTGCACGTGTGTCCATATGTGAGTATGTGCACTTTTGAAAGCAGGTGCCAGAAGAATCCAGAAAAGGGTGTCAAATCCCTGGAGCTGGAGTTTAAGCAGTGGTAAAAGAATTTGGGCCCTCTGAAAAAGCAGCATATGCTCATAACTACTGAGCCATTTCTCCAACCTCTTAAATTTATTTTTAAATCAAATTAATTATGTGTAGGTACACACACGTGTGTTTATGTCTATATGTCTGTAAGCATGCATGTACTATGGTGTGTGAGTGCTGCAGCACATGTGCAGAGGTCAGAGGATGAAGTTTGGGAGTTGGTTCTTTCTTTTCACCCTGTGGATCCTGAGAATCAAACTCAGATAATCAGGCTTGTTGGCAAGTATCTTTAATAGTGGAACCATGCCGTAGGTCTTTTATGTAACTTAAAATTTCATTCATCTATCTATCATCCCTGTCTATCTATCTATCTATCTATCTATCTATCTATCTATCTATCTATCTATCATCTATTTATCATCTATCTATCTATCTATCTATCTATCTATCTATCTATCTATCTATCATCTATTTATCATCTATCTATCTATCTATCTATCTATCATCTATTTATCATCTATCTATCTATCTATCTATCTATCTATCATTTATCTATCTATCTATCATCTATCATCTATCTATCTTCTATCTATCTATCATCTATTATCTATCTATCATCTATCTATCTATTTATCTATCTATCTATCTACCATCTATCTACTTATCTATTATCTATCTATCTATCTATCATCTATCTATCATCTATCTATCTATCATCTATCTATTTATCTATCTATCTATCTACCTATGATCTATCTATCATCTATCTATCTATCTATCTATCTATCTATCTATCTATCTATCTATCTAACTATCTATCATCTATTTATTATATTCATGTTTGTATGTACACACCTGTCCATGTATGCCATGGTATGGTCATGGAATTCAGAGAACAACTGTCAGGAGTCAGTTTTCCTCTCCCACTGCCTTAGAGAAGGTCATTCTTGTTTCTTCTCCTGCACTGGGTGTTCAGGCTCGCCCACTATCAATTATCACTGACCCAGAGCTCCAGACTAACTGTACCATGAGCTTCACAACTGGCCTTTTCTCAAACCCAGCTTTGGGGGTTCTGAGGGTCAAATGCAGGTTATCAGATTTGTATGGCAACCACCTTTACCTGCTGAGCTATGCCACCACTACCCCCAGGACCTAACATTGTTCAACAACATTAGAATCTTTGAACTTAGAATGAGTTGAATTAAGAATAAACAAAGCAAAGCTCCAGAGAAGGTGCTGTGTGCATTGTTTGCCTGTAAGAGACATAATGAAAGCAGAGCCACAATTATGTAGAGCTTATAACATGGTGTGGTTTGAGCATCTTACTTACTGTAGAGTCGTTAGTGATGACTGGTAAGGACTAGCATGCTCTACAGTTTAAGAAGGGGAGGAACTAAGCTGGGCTGGTAACAGAATCAGAATCACAGAAATGCCTCTTGTTGTTTCTGAAGTTTTAAAAATCTTAGAGGAAAAAGAACTTAAAAAAATCCTATTTAATCTCCAACATATGATAAATTGAGAGCTTGGACACTATTTANATCATTATATCACTTTAGAGGATTCAGAGAAATTATTAAGATGATGTTCATTAAAATCTCCATTATTGCTCCACACAGTAAAACAAATTAAACAAAACTGATGGGACCAAAGCAATTTAAATTTCATCTTGGATTTTTTCTTGAGAGTAAAAATTGATGAGGCTAAGTTAGGCATAGTCATAAATACCAAATGACAGAGGAATTATACATAAAGTGGCAGCGATGGTGTGAAATATGAGCATAAAAGATAATAAGTTTCAAGAGGAAAAACCATTAGGAAAAGACAGCCCAGAAAAGCAAAGAAGACCATGGCTATGGGGAGAGAGAAGAACTGGGGAGGGCAGAAGCCAGTTTTTGATGAATGAGAGGAACATGTAAATTACATGTAAATTCATGGTACATTGAGGAAGATGAATGATTTAAACAGAGACATCATCATAATTTTAAAAGGAGAAAATGAAATTAAGAGTTTTCTTACTTAAATGTGTAGAGATTATCTTTGAGATATAGTTTTTGATGCTGGACATCTATCTCATTATGAAAGAGAGANCATTTTTATTAGAAATAAGGATATGGTTCATGAGATATCTATTCTAGCCACAGGGGGTATTGCCCTGTCTTTTAGATGTGTTTTAAATAAATTCATTAGAAGTTCCTAGACAGCATATCTGGCAGACAGCATGTTTCACATACTTGGAAGGGTTTTTTTCTTTCACTTTCAAAAATATCTCTTAACAATTCTGATAGAACAACCTCAAAGCATATCACCTGGTACAGTCCGAGTTTGTTCTCTTGACTTTGAGTCTCATTTAGATGTCAGTGAGCTCATGGTGATGCTAGGGACAGAGCTAGATTGCTGTGTGGTTTGAACACTTTCTTCTGTGAGCCTTTGCTTAGCCTGAAAGATCATACTTTATTTTCATTCACTGAATGAATTTGAAGACAATGTCATTATTTTAACTAATTTTTGATGCACTATAAAACACAGATTTATGTAAATACTTTGATTGTTGAGATGTTATTTCTACGAGCTATGACATTTGTGCAGACAAACTAAATATACAAGCACAGGTGGGCACAACAGTAGCTCCTGCAGTGACATTCCTCTATCAAGGGGATCAACCTTCTTAGGGAACCTTCGGTTCCATATGCAGGATGGATTCTTGTAAAGACTAGAGGTGATATTTACATCTAAATAAAAACATTTTCTAGAAATTGTTCTTAAAAGGGAATATAAATTCCCTTTTAAAAACTTAAGTTTTGAAATTTAACATTTCAGGTCAGAGTAAATTTTCAAGCTTCTAGTCAGTCATGTGTTATGTCCTTGTGAAATTTTTTGAGCCCTGCCTACATTTAGTTCTACATATGTTTACATATATTTAGTTCAATATGCAGTTTATGGTGACCCAAAGCTACCCTCTATTTTCAATTTTCCCACCCAGGGACAAAATCAGACTTATTCTTAACCTTCCTTTAGGTCAGTTCTGTGGGAACTTTCCCAGAGAAAGCAGCCTTTGCTAGTAACTTTGGCTAGCTGCTCTGATGACACCCTTTTGTGTAGTTCTAGTCACACATTGGTGCGACAATTTTCTGTCTTATCATCAATAATGTGGAATATTGATGTGATATCCCTCATGTCTATCAAAAAACTGACACATAATTAATATTTGAAATATATTTGATTTTTAGAAGTCAAAAAGTCTATAGCAGTGTCTATCTGATTTGTCTATTTCATATGACCTTGTTTATGAAGGAATTCTATAAATTCATTTTCTAGGCCCCAAACTTTACATTAGAAATAATTCTGTCTTTATATGATGCTTTGATTTCCTCTGGAAAAGATTTAAAGTGATGTATTCCCATTCCCCCAGACTTCATGTAGATGGGCTCTCTAAACCCTTGTAGATTTAATTTTACATGGACTGAGAAGCGTAGGGTCTACGTCTTTATCTTGGTCCTTTTCTTTATTTCCTTCATAACTGTAACATTTTTAGGTCATTATACTCTATAGTCATAATATTCCTATGAGTCTATCATTTAGTGTCACTATTCCTCTTAATAAACTAAATCCTCTCTACTGACAAAATATTCTGTCACTAGGAAATATAATAATTAGCTACTCAACAAGGCAATAGTTNNTATTTTAAAGAAGGAGAATGGATCATTTCTTTAGCACTATGTGAACTATGAAATTCATCATGTTCACAGAACACTGAAAACTAAAGCAATCATGTTTTATGTGCAAACCATTTTAGGATGAAGCTCACAACCTGGAATGTGGGCAGAGTATGGACTAGGCCTTGGTATAGAGAACAGAAAAAGAGAAAAAGTAAGAGAAGGACCCCGAGAAATCATTGGTATAATTATGGTCATTACAGAGTCCCTCACCCAGGTATGAAATACTTGGTGGGTCAGAAAATATGATGGGTTTAAATTAGTCTAACATTGTTAATAAAAAGCTGTGCCTCTCTAGTCTCTCTCTAGAAAATGCAAAGTCTTTGTGGGCTGGCATGTTTATCTCAGGTCATACAGAAATTCTAGACTATGATTTACCAAGTGCAATGAACTTGAACAAATGACTAGCTGTTTGAGAAACTAAGGTGCCAAGGTGCCATGAGTCAAAGTGCAACCTCCATACACAGACACATGCTGACTTCTGAGCACGGAACTACCCAGCGAAATTTCCAACACAATGGTGGTCAGTCACAAGTTTTAAAAGGTGTACGTGTGTATATATATGTGCACAGAATAGATGTTTATGTGCACGGAGTGGTAGAGTCTAAAAAGGAACACAACAGTTGTATATGAAAACCCCAGGGCCTTGGCAATGGCTCAGTCAGTAACGTGCTCACCTCAAATGCATGGACACTTGAGTTTGATCACTAGAATTCATATATAAAAGCCTTAATCAGTGGCCTTCTTATAATCCCAGAACTGGGGAGATGGAGATAAGAGAACTTTTGGGGTTTGTTGACCAGCCAGACTGGTGTTAACCAGTGAGCTCCATGCTAAGACTGAAACAGTCTCACAGGAGGTCCATGATGTTCCCAAGATTGGCCTCTGGCTTCCAAACACACATGTACATAAACATGAACATACACTTACATGCATATAAGAACAAAACATTGTGAGTTAAAAACAGAAATGACCACCATGCTTTAGCAGAACACATCCATGAACTATCTCCAATAAGGAAAATGACATTTTCATTTCAAATTCCATGTGTAATTTTAGCCTGGAAAGAAAAAACATACATTCTCCAAAACTGTTAGCCAACTTAATAAGAATGACTTTTTCCTTTAGTGTTATACATGTGAAATTTTAGAGATCAAAGAAAATTATTTTAAAATTATCATTTAATTTTAACTATGAAAAATTTTAATAAAAATTAAAAATTCTAATTGAAAAGTTAGTCTCATCTTCCTTAAACACCTTATCTAATATTCTGAATATTTCATGGACTGAAAAAAATATACTGATTTTACTGTAATTCACACATACATGTGAAATCAAGGCTCAGTGTAAAATACACTTAATATTGGACACCTGTTATTCCTGATTCCTTTCTTCAACAAACTTATTAGCAGTCCGTGCTGTGATAATGGTATATTTTGTGCGCTTCTCAGAATAAATAATGTAAAGAGATCATTCAAATGCATATTCAGTGGGAAGCCATCTGGCTTCGTGTGAATTTATGAATATTTTAGCTTTTTCTGCTAGGCAAAAGTGAAATCTAGCACTAGGGATTATCATGTAGATTTGTGACAGTATTATAAAATATTGCTTCTCTAAGTCAGTGATTGACACATTTACTAAAGTATGATTTCTCTCTGTTATTGCAGACTGAGTCCACTAAAATATAGATGGTATTACATGATTATTGTGAGTCATCACTCTTCATCCTGTATTATAAAAACAGGCTTTTTAAAGAAAATAGCTCCACATAACACTGTGTCTTGGAACTGGGCTGGGCTTTGTAAGCTGTGATGGACACTGTGACATGACACCCAGATCTTTCCATAGTAAAAGTGACCTTAGTTACTGCAGTGCTATTGGAAGATGGACTTCAGCTGTGAGCCCCATCCAGGTAGCCTCAGCCACAAAGAACTCCTTGCCCAGTGTCCCCCTTCCCCATGTATCCTTATAGTGGTATGCCATATGGGTCAGGACCCCTATGGTTTAGTCTTGTAGTAGAGCTCCCTCTGTGATAAGCCAGTCATGACTGTCATTCCAACTCTACTTTTCTTATGGGCAATCCTGCTCAACATCTTGTGTGGCATTAATTCCGAGGACATTTCTTAAGAACTGTGCTGTATTCTAACATTTAAAAATATGTCTCAGATACTGCTTTTCAGGATTTATTGCCTATAGTCACCACATATTTCTATTTCTTACATAAAACAAGAACATCCTTGGGAAAGTATTGATAAATTGTCCTCTGGCCATTGTGCTTAAATATTTTTTGTATTATAGTTATTTTAAGAGTCAGGCATGGTGGCACAAACCCTTAATGGCATTACCTGGGAGGTAGTGGTAGGCAGATCCCTTGGACTTTGAGGTGATCCTGGTTTACACAGTGAACTCTAGGCCAGGTAGGGATGCATAGGGAGATTCCAAAAGAAAAATAAGATTGTCCTAGAATTTAACAAACTTCACTCTTAGACTGTAGGTGAATGTTTCGTCTGGGTCCCGCCAGGCCCCACATGGTCCAGCCCACCCAGTGGTCCCGCAGCCACTTGTAAATTAATAACTCAAAAGCTTATATTAATTACAACTGCTTGGCCATTAGCTCAGGCATAATACTGACTAGCTCTTACACTTAAATTCAGCCCATTTCTATTAATCTCTGTTTTGCCACATATTCTGTGGCTTTACCTGTCTGTAGGCATGTTGTTCCTTCCGC